>JAMXBD010002970.1:0-149415 GCA_024138025.1 Combretum micranthum
GGATGACGTTGAGAAGATAGTTCTTGACCTGATCTTGTACAGTTGCTGCCGACAAGGTTCGGATAATAACAACGGATGAAGGAAGCCCAAGATAGACAGAGAGTTGGGCAGATTTAAGAAGGATTCTTGAGTTTCAAGTGGGGGATCATGTGTATTTAAAGGTAAATCCTATAAAGAGTATTCACCGAGTCCGCTCACAAGGAAAGTTGAGCCCTCGATATATGGTCCCTTTGAAGTGTGGAACGGGTGGGAGAGTTAGCATATCGCCTTGCCATTGCCACCCAAATTCTTTCGGGAGTGCATAATGTTTTTCATGTCTCTGTTCTTCGCAGCATGTCTCCGACCCGGATCTGATATAGAATTGGAACCAGTGTTACTAGGTAAACCTCACGTATGAGGAGCACCCGTGCAGATCTTGGATACAAAGTACATAAATTAAGGAGTAAGGAATTAAGTTATGTAAAGGTCCTTTGGAGGAATCATACACACGAGGAAGCAACTTGGGGAAGCGGAAATGAGATGCGGCAGAAGTATCCCAAACCTGTTTAAAGAATCAGGTAAGCGTTCAAGTTTGAGGACAAAACTTTGTTTAAGGAGGTAGGTGTAAACCCCGGTTTTTTAGTACTGTGTAAGCTCCGTAAATCGGAAATCAAAACCCTAAATAGGATTAGTACAAGTAACCTAGAAACCCTAATTCCGGCTTTTCTTAGATTTCTATATAAAAGAACCTCTTTATAAGATAAATTAATGCGGATTATTGTTTTATAGTATATTTCGAACCATACAAAATTTTGATTTCGAAAAATTTTCTATTCCGAGCTTTCCCGAGCTTCATTACGGAAAAGCGAGCCCGGAACTAGAAACTCAGAAAAATATTCCGGAATACTCGTTAGAACCGGAATTTTATAAGGATTTCAAAAAATATATATTTTATAATTTTTCGGGCTATAAAAATTACAGTTATAGCCTTTTTCTCGTATTTTCGTTACTACCGATAAAGTAAATGTCTTATCTACTATTTATTACTATTCACAAGTACAACCTACTACACACATACCCATGCCCTATTCTTACAACCTTTCAATCACTCAATTCATTTTGTTTTCCAAGAAATTTTGTCTCTTTCAAATCATTACAATTAATACAATTTATTACATAAATTCAAATTTCAAATGAAATCAAATATATCCCTCTCTCACTCCTTACATTGGAAGGCGTGAAACCCTCCCATTTTGGCTCCAAAATGCATTGTTTTATTTTTTTTTAACACTCACAAACCCTAATTCCTCTAATATAAATAACCCTTTACTTTTCTCTCTCTTCACTTTTCATTTCATTTGTTCAATTCTTTCAAAAAGCTCTCTCCCTCACTTCTTTTCTCTCAATGCCGTGACCTCCCTTACACCACACACACACACAAGCTTCAATTTTCTTCTCCATTCCTCATCTATTTCAAGCCTTAGGTGATGATTCCTAAGCCTTTACACTACTTAATCTTGTAATGGCAAGATTATTCATGAGTATTTTCACTCAAAGTCCCCATGAGCTCTTGCTAGGGACAAAGAAAATGCTACTACATGAATATCAAGCCATCACAAGAGTAGATCTTGTGTTTGATCAAGTTTTTGTTGAAGATATTTCATGTTCATGCATGTAGGAGTGGAGTAGAGTAGAGATCTAGCATAAAATTTCATGTCCATGCTTTTAAACTTCATATCATGCATCATAAGTAGTAGATCTATTTTTACCACTCACATTCATGTAGACATACTAGATCTCATCTTTATGTTGAGTTTATGTGCATTTATGGTCATAAATGCTTTTGTCTTGAGTAAATAACTTGCTAGATGTAGATCTATAGGTAGATGAGTTAATGAAACCAAAAAGGAAAAGTTTTTGTTTGAAATACTCAAAGTCAAATTCGTATGGTTTTAAAGGCCTATTTTGAAAACCCTTTTATCAACTTCAAAACATGTATTTTACAAGAAAAATGAAGCCTTTAGGTGATAGATGGTGTTTGATGATATTTTCCATAAGTTTAAATGGGTTTCTACCAAAGGAAATGTTTAAAACAAGAGGTGAAGTCCAATAGAAATTTTGAGTTGAAAATCTTGTAGGCCAAATTCGTAATAATGGATAGATGGTTAGAAAACACTAGTTTTCCAACTTCAAATATGGTATTTCTTAAATAAATAGAGTCCTTAGGGTATAGGTAAAATAAATACACAAAGTTCTAAGTATAAATGCTTTTTCCTCAAGAGAATCAACTTGAAAATGAATTTTTCTAAATTCGGATTTTTGGACAAATCCTATTTGAAAACCTATTTACAAAGTGTAGAATGCAAGTTTTTATGTAGAAATGAAGGCTTGGGTAATAGGTTTAATAAAGACTTAATTTAGATAAAGATAAATTGATTTTTCTTAAGAAATAACCTCAAAACAAATGAGATAGTCAAAGTTAGTAAACTAGTTTTTCTTGAAAGTGTATAATCATGGAGTTACACAAGTAAGAAGTTTCTAATTTTTCCTTTTAGTAAATAATTTCAAAAGCATGCATGCATCTCAAGTTCATATATCATTCATGATAGGAAATCATCTATATTGCATGAGTAGTTGAACTATATGCTAGAAACATCACAAACATCCACAAAAAGTATTTTTCGGAATTGGAGTCTTCGGACGACCAGAACTGTTTCCTCTGTTTGGTGACTTAAATATTTTCGAAACTTGAAAATAATATTAGGAATAGATAGATCTTTCGAAGTAGATAGAAATCGATATATTATATGCTCAATTCCGAGTCAAAATGAGTTAGATATGGTCATTTAAAGTTAGGACTTTATCTTATGCGGAAATTGACGAACTTAGTAGTTAGAATAGTTAAGTTATTAGAACCTTATGAGAAATACTCATTGAGGGTATTCTTTGTACTTAGGTGAATTGGAGGAAGGGTTACCACTCCCGAGGACTATTACGACTAGTGGATTTCACTACATGGACAAGTGAGTTCATTTCTCAATTAATTTATGCTCTTGGGTGTGCTTGTAGTAGTAGTGGCATTAGACTTAGGAAAAGATAAAATTGTGATTGAATGGTGATCTAAACTTGTATGAATGAACGATAAGTATATCGAGGCAAGCTTTGTTGCAATAACTTGTATGAGCTAGTATAGATTTGGAGTGTCTGAAATCTGTATGATCACTTTTAAAATTATCTAATTAATATGCCATGATTATATGAATAAATTGTACATGCATATCACGTAGTGAGTCACATTGCATTACGAGAATGCTTTTGGTGGGAACAAAAGTATGATCGGGAGGCAGCGGGTCTTTAATGAAGGGGACTAGGGTTGCATGACTTATGGACCACCCCATTCAAATAATGAAAACTATGGTTGCATGACTTATGGACCAACATTAAAATTGTGGTTGCATGTCTTATGGACCACCCCACTTAAGATTGGGACTATGGTTGCATGTCTTATGGACCAACATTGGAACTGTAGTTGCATGACTTATGAACTACCCCAAACCCCGAATGGAGGGCGTAAATCCATTCACATTGACCACCGGAAAGTCATATGCTTGCTTGCTCATTTGCTTGTGCATTCATATGGTTGCTTAATTATAACTTGCTTGTATAGATATTTTAGCTTGATCGAGTATGTTACTTGGAAAATGAATCTCACTAAGCAATTAGCTTATACCCCAATAGTTTTTGTTGCAGTGTCCCTATTTTTGGTTGTTTCGAGAGGACACTTTGTGCAGGTTTATCACATTGGATTAAAGAGCTTTTGAGGAAGTCGGGACCTAGTATAGGCATGGACTTCTAGGAAAATCTCTTTAATGTAAACTCAAATATGTGTAATTTGGAGCTAGACGATGAAGACTCCCATTGTTTTGGCGGGGGTATGCCCCCTTGGTTTTTTTTTTTTGTAAAATTTAACTATTTATCTGTTGTGATTTCTATTCTTAATGCTATGTATGCTTTCTTAAGACTACTCGATTCAAAGTGTGATCCTAAAAGTTGTGTAAGTACACCTTACACCCGATATGGAAACTTATGGGATGACTAAGGATGCCATACTTAAGTTTAAATATCGAGTGTGGTGGACTGTCGCGTTTAGGGTACCCTTTGGGGCGTGACAGTCTCATTAGGATTATTCTTTCTTGGTAGGTGATCCCGAGCAGGACGACACCCTACCTCTCGACTACTACTACTAGAAAGACCGGCGTCCAATGGCCGAGTGAGTTTTACTTCCACTCTCAATTAATGAATGTAATTGTAATGTAGTGGCACTAGTGGTGTAGGCAAAGATAAAAAGAAATTGTATATGCATGATGGGGTATATGGGAATTATATATGTTGTCTACTGCTGATATGTGAAATGGAACTTAATTAATATCGAAACCGGGTGTTAAGCTGTTGACTGATTAGCTAGTATCTTATGATGAATGTCTGCGAATACTTGTTGGTCACCTAAAAGAATTGAATTAATGAATATTCGTTTTCAATTGTAAATTGAATTCATTCATATCACGATGGGGTTGGAGCATTCGCATTGGTTGGTTTTTTGTGATCCATA
Source organism: Combretum micranthum (assembly GCA_024138025.1). Lineage (NCBI taxonomy): Eukaryota > Viridiplantae > Streptophyta > Magnoliopsida > Myrtales > Combretaceae > Combretum > Combretum micranthum. The sequence goes on from JAMXBD010002970.1 coordinate 4,589, forward strand.
AAACGAATATGTTGGTTAATCGTGATCCATAAAACGAATTTATTGGTTAATCGTGATCCATAAAACGAAATATTGTTAGTTGACCGTGAGCTTAAACGGCATCGTACCGTAGGATTCGTTAATCTGCTAACCTGGGATGGAGGGCGCAAGTCCATCCACATATGATTTCCGGTTGGTCATATGTTTGTTGATCACATTTGTTTGATGCATACACTTGCTTGAATAATCACTTGCTTGAATAATTGTATTTAATTGTGTTATGGAAGTTATTACTCACTAAGCTAGTTAGCTTACGCCCCCATAGTTTTTATCTATTGCAGCACGAATTTATATGGCTTAGGCCGAGGCAAGCCACAACACAGGTACCAGAGATAAGAGTTTCCCATAGAAGTTTAATCCATTCTTTTTGTATAGACTTCCGTTGGAAACTAAGGACTCTGGATGACTGTAATGGACTTGTTATTATTTTGCAGGGGAATGCCCCTTAGATTTTGTAAGCTATAATTATGTGTTTTGATTTATTATCTATGGCTAATGAATGCCACATTAAACTGTTTAACTCCATTTGTTGAAGTATTCTATTGTCGTAAAGGAACGCTTTACATCTACTTAAGACTCCCGAAGGGCTCGGGTAGGGAACTCGAGAGTCTTATTTAGTATGTGGCGGGCTGTTACGTTTAGGATACCCTACGGGGCGTGACAGTATGTGTAGCTTCTTAAAGAAGGGTTGAATAGCTTTACTTTAATCAATTTTTGCAGGGTTTCAAAGGAAAAGGCAGCCAAAAAGGAGTCAAAATTTCTGCGATGAAGTGATAATGAAGTGTAGAAAGATTGAAGTGAAAAAAAAGTGATGTGTGAAAGGTGTACTTAAAAGTATGGGTTTGTAAGAGTACTTTCTTCATAAATAAAATAAAAATAAGAAAAAATAGAAAATGTATTTCAAATATTTGTTGCAGATTTTTCATAATTAAAATAAGATAATTAATTAATTTATTTTAGTGAATTATCAAATAAGTTACCGGTATGATCAAAATATGTGAATGTGAGTTATAAATGATATTTTTATAACCGAAAAATTCTAAAAAATTATTTTATAAAAATAAAAATATTTTTCAAATATTTTTCAATTATTAAATTAATTTATTTTATTTTTAGTATCGGGTCCTAAACAGAATCTGATCCCGTAAAAACCCGGAACGAACTAAATTTTTGAAAAACAAAATTTTCTATGATATATAAAATATTTATCTAAAAATATAAGGTTTTTTCAAGAGTAGTAAAATTGTGTAATGAATAGTAGTAAATAGTGCAAAAGACTAGTTAATTACCGGTAGTAATAAAATACGAATATAATCGCAAAATCAGATATTTCTAGTTATTGAAAAATTATAAAACTGATATTTTTGAAATCTTTATAAAAATACGAGTCTAACGGTGTTAATGGTATAATTTTAATATCTCGAGCCCCAGGACACGCTTTTTGAAGTCTGTATCCAAACGGGTTCGAAATAGGTCAAAAATTTATCAATATGATATTTTTAAGTGACCTTATATTACTACGAGCTACTCTACTCACCTAAACTCTACCTCGGCCTCTAGGGTTAAGAGCGCGAGATTACCGGACTTAAACTACTGTATTCCACTTAAGGTTTCCGAGTGATTTTTTGGTTTAGATCTTTGCCAATTTGGAAACTGAAGGTTTCTGTTTATACATCACATTTAGTTTGACAAATTTATTTTAAATTTTATTTTTGTGAGTATTTAATATCTCTTAACATTTTCGGAATGCTTGAATTGGGTTTTATTTCCAAAGGTTTATCATTATTTACTTTTTAATAATTTGTTTTGGGTTCTATATTACCCTTTTTTTTTCTTACAAGTTAAAGTTACGTATAGAATTTATCGTACGTAGTGGTTTTGAATTTGAAAACTGTTGATTTCTTATTTTATTTTTAAGGAATCATTTTCTCAAGATTAAGAAATTTCTAGATTCGCTTGTGATTTAGAACTAGTTAAAGTTCGATTTTAATTTGGAGTCATTTTTAGAGTTTATTTTCGATGTTTATTTTAGAATTATTTACTGAAATTTTCCGGGCTTACACACGGTATAGTTTTGATTGATGTAATTTTAACTCGAAAAATTAATACTATGTCATAGGAAGTTATTCCTTATTATTTTATTATTTAATATTATTTGGTTATACTGCCTAATTTACGTGCTAGAGATTAGATAGATAGATTGTTTAACATAAGATTTCTGAGTTGAACGATCATCGAATTTTTGTTCTGTTTTCGAAGGTACTTATTTTCTTGAGGTTTGGTATTTAGGGTTTCTTATTCCCATCATACTCATTTGACATTGTCTAGGTTTTCCATGACGTGTGTTTGGTTTGATTGTTTCTAGGGTTTAGGGTTGAACCAGATCGATTTAGGTTATAGTACATATAATTGTTTTGACGGTGATATGTTTATGTTAAATTCTTACCCTTGAGGTTTCAACCTTAGCTTAAATTGTCTGGTATAACTTAGATCAGTTTTGGGGTTCAGATTTCGATTTTAGCCTTAAGGTTTTCATCTAAGAGTATTGAAAAATCTAGGGGCTTACAAGATTGGTATGCTATCAAGGAAGCTCACCATTAACATTGATTAGACAACTTGGTTATGTGCTAACGTCTAGTTGATGATTGCTTGGTATTGTCTCCACAACTAGGTTGGTAAGCTGCTACTGCTCGACTATCACAAGTTGGCTGGTGAAGATCTAATCTACTATAGCTTGCTTGGTATGCTCAGGCCTGGTAGCTTGCAAGTGATCACTCAGTGGTAATGCTTCACTCATGCTTGACTTGACTACTTCTTTCCATTTTTTGCTCAGAGTGCTGCTGCTCATGTGATCTGGATCGGTTTCTGCTTTGCTCAGGGTTATTGTTGGAGTTAAACTGCTCATTTCAAATGCTGGTGCTACTGAAGCTCAATGTGCAAGGGATAGATAGATGGAGATGACATTCTAATCAAGTTGCACACCAACATTTCCAATATCTCATTTTAGCTATTCGATGGAGGATTAAGTTCCATTAAAATTGATTGAGAGATAGTTTTAATGAATAGATCTAGGATATTGATGAGGATTGTTCATAGCTTTAGAGATAGAGTAATGAAATCCTTTTGCAATTGATTAATTAATATAATGAATCATGGTTCTTAATGCAATTTATTTATTAGGAAGAGATCACAATTGAAAAACTTAGGATTAGAAGTTAATGATCTTAAGAAAGACTTCAGCATATCTTTGAGATTTCACATTTCAAGAAATTGATAAAAAACTTATCGAGATTTTAATGAGTTACAAACCTTATCCAAGTGCTTTGTGATTTGGATTAATCTTAACTTTTGTTTATCTTGCTTTGCTATGAATCCTTCTAGCTTAGTTTTAGTTTTAGTTTTAGATAGATTAGTTAACTAAATTCTTTGTTTTTCTTAGTTTAGCTAATAAGAAATTGGTGAGTAGAAGTAATCGCTAAGTTCCACAAGGAATACAACCTATATTCGCTTTATACACAACATTGATAGGTGCCCTTACCTTTTGGACTGTAGTTGGAGAAGAAATTTAGAAAAGAAATTATTTTAAAACTTGATCACCAACCACTGAGCTACTGGTAAAAAATTTAAAACTATAGGATTTTTAGATATTCTATTTTTACCTTCTTCCATTTTTTCATCTTTTGCTAGGTTTACACAAAAACTAAAACATAAAATATATATATATATATATAAAAGAAAATTTAGTCCTAGAGTGCTTTAATGAAATCCTAATGCATGTTTGTTTAAATTCGAGTGCATTAATAAAAGGTAAAAATATTATTAATTTTTCTAAACATAGTTTCTTTTAGATGTTTGGACTTAAAATGAATATTTTATTCTACCATTAATTAAAGTTTTATGAAAATCGGATTTCAATTAAATTAATTTGTAATTTAGTCGAATGCATATATTCTTAAAAATATGTTGTAACATGTATAAAGATACTTTGGAACATATAAAATGATTTGAGCCTATAAAAAATAATTAAATTAGTTTCGGCTCATTTGATAGAGATGTTTTTTCTTCTTCTTCTTCTTGATTAGAGATTGGGATTTCTCCAAATCTCACCAAGTCTGATCTAAGCTTATCCATTTCTACTTGCCAAATCTTTGGTCTGAATCTTTGTAAAATCACTTCTATTTTACAACTAAAATGGGATTTACATAAGAACGAAAAAACAATAAAATGGCGATTGAGTTGTGGGTTTTTTTTTTTTGGGCCTAAGATTGAGTTGGGGTTTGGTATGGTTCGCCTGTACTTTTTCAAAATTAATCCAAAAATACCTCAGTTTTAATAGATATTATAAAAGTATTACACTAAAAACGCAATTAGTGAATGCATTGGAAAATTAACACTAAAATGCACTCAATAAATGCATTCGCATAGATTTATTTTTTTTAAATAGCATTTGATGTAGGATAATGGAAACAAAGAATAAAGAGATAGAAGGAAAATATATAAACTTGTAAACTATACTAGATATACTAAGATGATAGTTTGATAGAATCATACTACCGGTGAAAATATTGATTTGATGATCTCATACTACAGTTAAACTATATAGCTCATACCATATGATGAATTTTATGATGACCTCACACCATCAATGAAAAGAAAAGCATCACACCTTTGAAAAGGAACTTTCTTTTATTTAAAATCTCAAGAACTCATCATGCCTATTATAAGATCAGCCTATAATAGGATAAAATGATATCTAAATTAAAAGATTTGATATCTATAATAAGGGATAAGTTTTATTTACATGTACCTGAACTTTTTCTTTATAACAAAAATATACCTAAAGAAAATTTCGTACTAAGAAAATACCCGAACTTTTTTAAACTTTCACTAAAAATACCTCTGGACAGAAACTATCCATTTTTCAATACATTGGTTGATGTGGCAATAAAAATGATTAAAAAAAAAAAATTTTTCGTTCATGTTGGGAATTTTTTTATTTTTTCTTTCAATTTCCCTTCTCTCTCTCCTCTCCTTCTCCTCCTCCTTCTTCTTGAAGAACCGATGCCATTAATGGAGCTTCAAAGTTCTAGTTAATGCCTCAAAAATGTTAATAAAAATTTTAACATACAAAATCTACGTTTAACTTTCCTATGAATTTTCTTTTCACCATTAGACCTACTTCATAGATTCTTCATATGAATTTTTTTTACCATTGTGATATTTCTATAACCAAAAAGAAAAAAAAATGTGTAACTTTCTTGATGATTTTTTTTTCCTGGGTTAAGGTTAGAGGAGGAGGAGGAGGAGCAGGAAGAAGAAGAACAAGAGAAAGAGAAGGGAAAGCTAATTTTTTTTTTTTTTTTCAAATTACTTTTTGCAATTTTTTTATTTAAAGAAGAAGAAGAAGAAGAAGAGAGGGGAGCGAGAGAGAGTGAAGATGCCATTAATGGATCTTGAAAGCTTAATTTTTAGATCTGACATTTTTTTTTATTTGAAGATGAAGAAGAAGAAGAAGAAGAATATAGAGGTCATTAACGGAGCTTAAAAGCTCAACTTTTAAATCTAGGATTTTTTTTTTAATTTGGAGAAAAAGAAGAGAGAGGAGAGAGAGAATGAAGACGCCATTAATGTAGCTTGAAAGCTTAATTTTCATATTTGTGATTGTGTGTTTTTTTTTTTTTTTTTTTTTTTTGAAGAAGAAGAAGAAAAAGAAGGGAAGAGAGAGAGAATGAAAATGTTACTAATGGAGCTTAAAAGATAAATTTTCAGATCTATTTTTTTTTTTTATTTGAAGAAGAAGAAGAAGAAGAGAGAAGGAGAGAATGAAGATGCTATTAATGGAGCTTGAAAGCTTTATTTTCAAATTTGCGATTGTGTTTTTTTTTTTATTTGAAGAAGAAGAAGAAAAAGAAGAGATGAGAGAGAGAAGGAAAAGTAAAAAATAAAAAAGAACTTTTTAAAAAAGTATGTTCTACATTTTTTTTATTTAAAGAAGAAGAAAAAGAAGAAGATGGTGAAGAAGAAGGAGGAGGAAGAAGAAGAAGATAGAGTGTCACGCCCCGAGGGTACCCTAGTAGTAGTAAACAAGTTACACTTGAATACTATCACTAGATTACCTTCAGAGATTGATAGGTTTTCAAAACAACAGGATCTTTTTAGTTACTTGATAAGAAATAACAAATATATGAAAGAAATGACTTAGTGGATAAACATTATAAAACTATTACAAACCATATAGTTTCTTTTGAGTACACAACTAAATAATCTAATCTAATAGTACAAAACCATCAAACTAAAATATATCTGTAGATTTCTAGCTTCAAAGCTCTTACCGGAGCCATATTCCTGGATGTAACTAACCAGGGTCGTAAAGTGAACCTGAAAAGATTGTAGGAGTATGAGCGAAACCACAACTTAGTGAATAACTAGACATACCATACATCACACAAGTCATTAACAAATCATATGCAATGTAAGCACTCAATCATATGTACAGATACAAGTTTGGATGATCTAGAATCCAAACAGGAAAAAGATTTACGCCCTCTTTTTAATGGGTTGAAGAACCAGTACTCAATGACCCACCTGCCCAGGAGAGACTAAGTACACAGAAGAATCAACGATTTCTCGTTTTAAGGTTATCACTTTGAATATAGTTGATTGAACAAACCATCTCCTGTAATTCCCTTAGAAACTCCCAAAGCATTAATCATTTCAAAGCGATTCTATGGGCGACGTTCTTCGGTGCCTTTTAGTTCCTCATAGGATCGCCAGACCAAAGAGAACCTTGGAAGAACTTACACATTAGATAAACCAAGCGAAAACAGAGATCCAAAATATTAATACGTAGTAGGCTGTCACAACCATATATGCAATAATGCAATTTATGCAATGCATGTTCATATTATTTTATTAAGTCAATAAGTCCTAATCAATTTCAAAGTAACCATTCATTACACACAATCATCATTATACTACTGCACAACATCAATTATTGCATTATCGCTTTTATAAAGATATTTTAATAATCATACACTCAAGTCAAATCATACTTTCATCAAACATTCATTTGATTATCTTGCATTATATTTGACTATTTACAATCACAACCAGTACAATATGACTGACTTACTCACCTGCTATACTGCCTCAATCGTAGTAATCTGCTGGTAGATCCTCTAATGAGTCAAAGTCACCTATTTAAGACAAAGTATTCATTAATACAATCTAGCTAAATTCCTATATGTGATTTGTGTCCTAGACTCAATATTTTGGTAATTATTATTTCTTAGTGTCATCGTGTTTCTCCTATTTTATCTTGCATAATTATTTTATTATTTTTAGAAGTCACATTACTCAAGAAATTAGTTTATTTCAATTTCCATTCTTGCTTATTTTATCTTTTTAGAACAAATATTTGACTAATACTAACTTCAATTAATACTAAATCTTTTTCCTAATTCTAGAGTTTTAAAAGTTATTAGATATTAATCTAAATAGGCTTGAATACTTGTATTAAATTAACTATCTATAGATTCTTACATCCTCATGTATATATATATATATACGTATATATACTCAGTAGGCATATTATATATATATATATATATATGTAGTTTCTGTTTAGGTTCGAAAAAGCTTTCGTTGGAAAATTTTGATTGTAAGTCGACTCAAGGCCGCCGGCCTTCATTCCTAGGTGCCGGTGTAAAATTGTTTTTGAAGAAATTTTCATATCGAGTGCACCGGTGTTGAAAGCTGTCGGCTTTCAACGTACGTCGGCCCAACGCCGTCGGCGTAGATCTCCAGGTAGCCGGCTTACGTTCAACTTTTAAGTGAAAAATTATTTTACGTAGCCTCTGCTGAGTGTAAGCCGCCTATAAGCCGCCGGCCTATCCATGTAGGCCGCCGGCTTTGAGCGTATACACTGCCGGCCTTGAGGCAGTGTTGCACTGTTCATCATCTTCTTCTTCGGTTCGATTCATGTTCTTTGATTTTTACACGTTAAAAACCTTACTAAACTGTTTGTAAATGTTTATATACCTTATATAAGAACATAAAACAACTTTTAACACGTTTAAAAACATATACATATAAATCTCGATTCTTAGAAAATAAAATTAGGGTTTTGGGTTAGTACCTCGTTGGAGCTTGTTTGATGCAATCCGAAGCTTGTATTTGTGTTTATTATGTTCCTAAGATTGTTATAAGTCAGTTACAAAGCTTAGATTTGAACAAAAACCACTCAAGTTACCTTAACTTACCTTTGAGCTAGTATTCAAAGGTTTTTAGCTTTGATTTTCCTTCGATCTGAACTCAAGTATTTTAATCAGTTTGTTCTTTGTTTTCAGTTTGTTTTGGTTGATGTTTGGGAGTAGTTTCGTGCTGAGGAGTTTAAGGGTTGACAAGTTTTGGTCTGTTCTCCATTATGAGCCTTAATTACTCATATATATAGGAGAAGAAAGAAGAAGACTTGCGGCTGCTTCTCCTTCAATTTTCTCTCTGTTTTGGTTGTGTTTAATATGTTGTTTTCATGGCAATTAATGTTAGAATGACTTGTCAACATGTGATTGGTGGAGTGGTTAATTTGTTTGACAATTTTGAGGGAATTATCGGTTAGATTTCGGCTTCGTATCTCTCTTCCTCAATTTCCACCGAAAAGCATCCGCATACATATATATATTAGTTTATTATTTTAATTGAATTTTAGATTAATTAAACGACTTGTATGGGTATAAATCAGCTAATATTTGGAAGTTTTTGTACAAAAATATGTGTATAGGGTTATACAAAACATTTAGATTTTCAAATAATACAAATTTAGGTTATATATATACGTAGTTATTTATTCCTATAATTTTATCTCCCGTGATTTGGATTTCTTAAGCTCGTTAGGTCAATTTTTGTTTCAGGCTCCGATAGCTTAAGAAAACTTGGTTTAGAACAATAGCGTAATCCGATTATTTGTTTGGAGTTTAGATTTTGAGTTATTCAATAGTTTGTATTTTCGTTGTGTATTTAAAATCTTAACGGTTTATCTTTGAGTTATCGTTTTCTATTTATAAGCGTAAATAATCATTTATGCAGTATTGGACTTAATACAATAACCAAACTATATATATATCTTTAGTTTTGATACTGAACACGAATTCTTATTAGTAGCTTTTAATTTTAACTAGGAATCTTGGATTTAGGGTTTAAGTCTAAATATAAACTCATCACCACTCGTTATTCTAATCTCGAATCATTATCGAGATAAAAAATAATCATTTAATCCCTATATTCATATTTTCTATTTAAATCTATTTGTATATCAGGTTTCGGGTCTAAATTTTAGATCATATCTTGAATTAGTTATTCAAGATACAAAATCTCGTTTTTGGTATTAACTAGGGTTAAATAATTTCTTTATTCGGTTTCTAAATTCTTCATCTATCCAAAATCTAAATATTAATCTATTATTAGACTTCGATTAGAATCTAAATCTATTATCTAGTTTATACACTCTATTGTAAGGTCGGGTACTAATGTGAAAAATTCCCGGGGTTTACATAGAGAGAGAAAGAGAGAAAAGTAAAATAAAAATAAAAAATAATAGAAAAGCCAACGTGGACAAGAAAAAATAATATTTTAGTCAAGCTTTGCCTACCACATGAGCAAGGATGCCAAAAAAATGGACAGTTTTTGTCTAGATGTACTTTAAGTGAAACTTTCAAAAAGTTTAAGTACTTTTAGTGAAATTTTTAAAAAGTTTAGTTATTTTCTTGGTATGAAATTTTCTTCAGGTATATTTCTATTTTAATAAAAAAAGTATAAGTATTGTTAGTGAAACTTACGCCTAAAAAAAGATATTGATCCTATCAAATTCTAACAAAATCAAATCTAATAAAATAAGATATAATAACTAAATCAAATCTATCCCGATAAAATAAAATCTTTCATATCTTCCATATTATTTTCTTGATCCACATCATTTTCCCTCTCTAAAAAAGGACTCAAATCCTTTAAAAACTCCACTTGGATAAAAATTAGGATACACAACACAAACATTTCGATTTACCTCCAACTAAACGAATCAAAAACTAACTTCAAATTTCATATAATATTTTTATAATGAAAAAATAAACTAAATAACCTCGAAGCAATAATAAGGAAGAGATTGCATATGTTTTAATAATTGGGTGGAAAGATTGATCTTTTATTGTTGGCTCAATCAACGAATCAACTTCTTTGACAATTTCTATCCTGCCATCAAATTTTGAATCAATACTAATGATCTTAATAGTTGAATCTCTTGGAACATCTTTATCTTCATTAATTTCACTAGATTTATTACCCTTTATATCAATTTCTTCACCTTTATGTTTTTCTGATTCTACCTTAATAATGTTAGTTTCAATTGGAATCTCTTTAATCATATTCTCTATAGCATCTACAATCTCCAATATTTTCTCCTTATTGACAATTTACTCCTTGTAGCATGAAGAGCATTATTTTGAATATTTTCAATTTCTAGTTTAGTCTCAAGGGAATTGAGCTTCATGACGTTTTCTTAGACATTGCTTGAGATTGGAACTATAGTTATGTTAGGTTATAGATCCAACTCATATGAGTCTATAACCAGGGAGATCCTAAATATATGTTGTATATATTTAAAAGACATTGAAATCAAGGAATCCTAGGTATATCATATATACTCAGAAGAATTTGATGGAAAACGTAAGACCGACATCAATGCTACCAGCCTATATGTCAAAGCTGTCGGTCTGAGAGTTCAAGTCCGTCAACCTAGGTTAGTGATGAATTAAAGCTGCTGAGCTTGGGTCAGCTCATCCCTTGCATGCATATCTATATATGTGTGTGTTGTCTTAGGGTTTGTGTAAGGTGTGAGGGGGGACAAGAGAGAGAGAGCCTTGTTCTTGAAATAGAGATCCAACTTCATGGTGAAGAAACAGAGATCCACCGGTCTGGTGAGGAAACAGAAATCCACCATCATGGTGATAAAATAGAGATCCATCATTTGTGGTGAAGATTTGTGTGATTCACTAGTGTTGCTACTGAGATAAACCATGTAATCCCATTAATGTAATAGTGGAAGAATTGTGCGCTGTTGGTCCAATGGTTTTTACCTAAATTGGGATTTTCCACGTTAAATCCTTGTGTTTTTTATTTTAATTCCGTAATTTTGTTTGTTTTTTTATTATCATATTAGCAAGAGGAAAAATCTGTTTTTGATTATAGGTTATTAAAGGATTTTTCCTAGCAAGTTATGACTATTGTTGTCAAAACCAGATCAGACTAGCCAGTTTGGCCCGGTTCAATCGAATTCGGCAATAGAAGCGGGCCCACTTCTTTTCGGTGGCCAATTTTTGCTTTAAATTGACCTGATCTAGATGATCTGGCTTATTCAATTGTAACTCGGCTGACCTGGCTAGGTCATTCGAGTTGCAATGCATGGTCATTATAAATAAAAAAATGTAAAAATGCTTAAAAAGTAAAAACTAAAAAGGAAAAACTAAACCCTAAAGTTTATCTACCCTCCAACGCTCCCTCTTGCGAAAATCCAAACCCATAGTCCTAACTCCTAAATGGCAAACCTTGAACTGTTGGTGCTGGCCATATCCTCGATTTGGTTCCCATTCAGCCTCAGTTGCCCTCCAACCTTAGGTATGCTCTTGATGAAGTCTTGTTCTTAAAAAGGCAAGGAGCATTTTCTCAATCAATTGGGTTTAAAAAGTTTGGGTCTTTAACTTTTTCTTAATAAAGTCGTGGAATTTATTGTGGTGATTTTTTTTTTTTTTTTTTTTTTTTTTTTTGCTTTCTCTTCTTGTTTTGTTTAAGTTTTAAGGCATATGAATTTGGCACTTTGAGCCTGATGAGAGAGGAGAGAAGAGAGAAAGAAATATAATTGAGTAAAAGAATAATGAAAACTAGTGAGTTTACTTTACGATCTGTGGTGGGCTTAGCGGCGTTTCGTGTTTGTGTCTGATGTATATGAGTAAAAGAATAACGAAAGCTAATCGTATAAATTAGCTGCTGTTTGGGGAAAAACTAAACAAAAATTACACGTCAAAATTTTAATAGCCAATCTTTTCTCTTAAATGCAAATTAAGAATTCATTTGGTGTAGTGAATTTGATAAGAGAGCGGATGAGAAGAATATTTTTAGTGTCATGATTAAGTAATATGTAATATTCTTTTTCTTTTTGCCGAGTTGTAATATTTAGTATTTATTAATGTTTGTTTATAGCATCAAAAATTTGATTAGAGAAAAAACTACAAATGCAAATATTATTTATAGTTTTTTTTTTTTTTTTACAGTTTTCCGTAGAATACAGCAGTAAGAGAGTTCAATTGGATTGCTTCAAAGAAATTAGATAATAAAGTTTTGAATACGTATTCGAATTTAAGATTTTAAAAATCATGATGAAAAGTATAATTAGAATATAACTTAAAATGTTATTTTTTATTGACCCTGGTTCAACTCCGGTAAAACCCAGTTCGACCTATTAACCCCTGACTCCCTAGCACGTCCAAATCAAGTCCCAATCCAGATCTGATAAGATTGGTTATGACACATTTCCTTTGATCCACAGGTAATTTAGGAACTCCTAGGGCATGCCTTGTCTATCTAATTTAGCATTAATTTAATCTATTTTAGGAATGAGCTACTTCTTACAAAAATCAATGAAATGAAATTTCATGTCATTTGACATTTTGTATGACACAAAGGAAAACTATCTTCTTTAGTCCTAGGAAAGAATGTTAAAGTCAAATCCTTTTAAGAATAAGGTGGTAGGCTTTGATACCGAATTTGATGTAGGATAATGAAAGCAAAGAATAAAGAGATGAAAGGAAAATATATATACTTACAAACTAAGCTAAATATAATAAAATGATAGTTTGGTAATGTAAACCCTTGAAATTTTGATTAATTTTAAGCTTAATCTTAGAATTAAAAGTCAATCGGAAACCCTAAAAGTCAATAAAAGACTAGAACAAACCCTAGAGTTTAGATTCAACAATCCCGTGTTCACAAGCCCTAAATAATGGAATCGAAATAATTATGGATAATGGATCGTAATAATATAAGGAAGCATGAAAACATAAGATTCACTAATTTTAGTGTCTTTTGGACCTAAATGGGATCAGCTCTAGAAAAGCCTGTCCTAAGGCTCGAAATAGTAAAAATATTCCAATAACATCGTTAGGACTGAAATAATACAAGGATTTCAAAAATATCAATTTTATAATTTTTTGGTAGTTAAAAATAACAGATATTGCATTTATACGTATATTTTCTTTACTAAAGGTATATTATTAGTCTTGTTTACTATTCATTATCCTATCTTACTATTCTATCTATCTATAGTTTACCTTAAAACCTATTCTTACTACCTATATACCTATTTTTCTAGTTTTTACATTTCCGACACACCTTCACATCAATCATACTTTACGTCTTAATTACTTTTTATTACAAAACAACAAATAAAATAATTTTTCTCTCCCTTTCTCTCTATGGCCGGCGTCGTTCACTCTCTCTCTTCCCTAATTTTTTTTTTCAATTTATTTTATTACATCTAATTTCCCTCCATCTTCAACTATAAATAACCCCTCTCCCTCTACTTCTTTCACACATTCATTTCACATAACAAAACTCTTCTAAATTCACTCTACAAATTCTCTTTAAAAAATTCTTCACTACCAAAACTCTGTTTCACCAATTCCTCACTAAAAATTCTCCTTTACATATAAATCATCTACCATTGCTTACTAACCACATAATACCCTATTCATCTACCATCTTCATTCAACAAAACACTCTTAGGTAAAAACCTTCTATCACTATTTATTTACCCATGTCATGTAACTTAGCATGACTATGGTATTGTTTTTTTAAACTCATATGACTTGTAAAAGCAACATGTTCATGCTTTGTTCTTGCACATACTAAGAAATTCCAATTTTATTATTTGTTATTATGATCATATATGTTGTTATTATTGTTATTATTATTGTTAATATACTTCTAATCTAACTCCATATATATTATTAAATATATGTACATCTATATATTTTTAAAGCCTAATGCTCATTAACATTCTCTAACTTGCTCTTATTATTGTTTTTTCTTTTCTTTCATTTCTTTTTCTTTTTGGGACTAGTCTATTCTTGGTCCAGAATTGCTTTGATGAACCCAAGGCTCCCAATACTTGACCGGGTTATCTTGATGAAGCTAAGGTTCCCAATATTTGATATTAATATTATGCTCTTTGTTATTTTTTTTTATATATATATATATATATATATCTTATCTTATTATAATATATTGTTTTATTTCTCATGACTACATATTCATGATTTACGCATGAGCATATTGATATTGTCTCAACTAAAATGAAAAGAGGATTTTCTTAAATAAAGGAAGATGAGGATTCTTTTCAAAAAATAAACTTTTGTCACTTTAGAAATGATTTTTCCATAAAACTTAAGGTTCTATCTTAACAAATCTTTTCCAAAATACTACATAAGCCCATCACAAGTTTTTAGTAACAATAAAACATAAGAATTTCAACAAATGATATATGAAGTAGATATAATACTTATATTCTTTTTAAAGCAATAAAATGGAAAAGTTTTCTTTAAAAACTTAAGATTTCAAATTCTTGATTAGCAAAGGTTTCATTAAACTTCATTGTGAATTCCACCAACATTATAAAATATGAGGACTAGATAAATTTTGAAAAATTATCAAGAAAGTTCTTTTCTGAAATGAAATTTTCTTAGGAATATAATTTGTAAACAACTTAGGAGATCATTGCAATTTACTAAAGTAAAATGAACTTTAGGAAAAGCTAAGAATATAACTTTAATAAACCTTGACTACTATCAATTAGTAATTAGAAACAAACTTTTTAACCTCTAAGAAATTAAGTTATAAGAATCTTAAACAACCAAAATTTTATTTTTGGAGAAATTAAATTGTTTCCAAAGTTAAGAAATAGAATTTAAAGGAGGAGATGCTCATTATAATGATTTAAAGATTTTTTCCATAAAGCTAAAGTAGAAACTTCAAAGTTTTGTTTTTCCAACTTCTAAAATGCATTGTTTTACAAAAATCATAGTTGAGACAACTTTACTAAATTCATGCATATGATATGAGTCAATATATATATATATATATATTCAAAGGATTTTTCTAACTATATAAATATCTAGATTTTGATACAAGTATATTTGGATAAAGGAAAGTGTGTAAATTTATGTTTTGAAAACTGGATTTTTTTCTGATGAATATGTACCCTACGATTTCGAAACCCAAACGACTTTATATGACAAAAATAACCTTAGAAATGGATAGATCTTTTCGAATAGGTAGAAAACGGTATATAATATGTGAAATTCCAAGTTAAAATGAGTAAGTTATGTCTATTTTAATTTGGAATTTCCACCTATACGAATTTTACCATAGCTAGAGAATAGACTTAGAATTTTGACAATAAAATCTATGAAATACTCATTTTGGGTATTTCCTTTGTTTAGGAAACGAGGAGAAAGACGTGTATTACCTCGAGGACTATTTCGATTAAGAGAGTATCATTGAACCATGGCCAAGTGAGCCTACTTCCCTTATTTTCATACTTATGTTTGTGCTTGTAACATAGTTGTACTAGACTTAAGGAAAGATAAAATTGGAAATGCATGTGCTTATAATTTTGATGCAAGAACTTTAAGTATATCGAACAATGAATTTCTTATAATGAGTTGTATGATATATACATTAGCATATTGAAGTGTTTAAAATTGAGTGATCACTTACAAGAAATTGTAATTCAAATGGCTAGACCTTAAATAAAAATTGAGACATGCACTATATTCGTTGAGTCACATTACATTTACTATTATACAATTGGTGGGACAAGAGTATGATAGTAGTGGTTGACATAACCGGTAATATCTATGTATGGTGAATAGGGGCTGTTAAAATCTATAAATTGATGACTAGTAGGAGCCGATAAAAACTACATAATTTTGATGGCGAATAGTAGCTAGTAAGATCTATAAAAATGGTTTTTAAAGAAATATTAGCTGTAATTGGCCGGAATACCTAACCTCGAATGAAGGGTGTGAATTCATGATCCACTGAAAATTATCTTATATTTATGAAAGTGAATTCTCTAGCAAGTATATTGGATCGAATCAAGTAGTAAAAGGATGAGTGAGTATCGTTCCCAAAAGGAAAGTTTAAGTACTAAATTGTTGTTGGCTCAATTTAATATTTAGGTTAAATAATTCAGATAAATTGTTTACAAACACTGCTTTATCTACTAATAAAATTTACTTAATCTACTCGAATACTCTTAATCTTAGAAACTTATATGACAATAGGGTGGGAATAAAGATCAAATCCTAGCTTTTACTAAACAAGATGAACATAAGTTATACTGACTATTAGATCTCTTGCAAATTCAAGTGAAACTATCAAAATTAACCTTAGGACAATCCCGTAACTTCTGTTACTTGAATTATCAAAGGAATTAAATTTACAACTAAGAACCTCCCAATTCATTAATTGCCTAATACCTTAAATTGTATTTCTCCTAATTCCTTAGTAAGAATCCAACTTAATTATATCGCATTTAACACATGGATAGTTCATAAATTAGATATAATAACTTCACTTTTTCATTTTGTTGTTATATCATAATTACTGCATTCCAATGAAATCAGATTTCTCTTTCAAGTAATCTCTAATTCTAATTAACCAAGATTTTTCCAAATACAAAGATAATTATAGTAAAACAACATGAATTTTACAAAGTTCTAACAGTCATTAATCGATCTCAACCATCATATTAGCAAATTTCAGATTTAATCACATTCCCATAATTAAAATTTAGCAAATCATGGATTTACGAACAAAGAACAAATTAATTATGTGAACTAGACTCATTATGACATAGTACAAGATTATCAGATAATGTAAACAAATAAACTTGAATGAAGAAGATAATCTAATCGTGCAATTTACTTCATAATGAATAATCCACACCAAAATACTTGAAATTGTAAACCCCCAAATTTTTGGAATCGGTTTAGCCTAAAACCTTAAACCAGAAGTCAACCGGAGCTCTAAAGGTCAACAAAATCCTAGTTAGACATAATAGCTTAAAGTCCGGCAATCCCGAATAAGCAACTCAGTAAGAGTAAGTGGGAGTTTATAATATAGAATAGTGCGTAATTATCTAAGGAAACATAAAAAGATCAGATTAATAAAACCGCAACTCGTTTAGAACCCGATCGGACACGGTTCATGACAAACGTGCCCCGGAGCCCGGAATAGTAAAAATATTCCCAATATACCGTTAGACTGGTAAAAATATAAGGTTTTCAAAAATATCAATTTTGTAATTTTTCGGTAAGTAAGAATAACAGATATCGCAATTATACGCATATTTTCTTACTACCGGTACTTTATTAGTCATATCTATTTTACATTACACTATTCATTACTATTCTATACTATTCTTTTATCTCTACTTTTTCTTACACCTACTCTTACAAACACCATAACCTATAACCTTTACTTTTTACCTTTCCCATAACTTTATTTCACATCTACCTTACTTATTACTTCATTTAATCCACAAAATAAAAAAAAAAAAAAAAAAATCTCTCCCTCTCTCTTTTACTTATGGCCGGCGTCCCCCATGCCCCCTCTCTCCTCAATTTGTTTCAATTTTCTTTTATTTTAATCACACAAAAATCACTCCACATTTTCCTATAAATACCCCCCTCCTCTTTCACTTTTTTCACACAATTACTACCCACAAATTCCTTACAAAAACTCTCTCAAATTCTCTTCAAAACTCTCTCTAAATATCCTCCCAAAACTCTCTCAAAATAAATACAAAAACAACTTCTACCTATAACAAAAACCAAAACCACATAATACTACCAAAGTCTTCTTTAGGTAACCATTTCCTATTATTTTCTTCTTCATGTCATGTAACTTTACATGACCATAGTGTGAGTTTCTAAAGACTAAATGTTATGGAAGCTATATTATATTCATGTTATTATTTTGTTCATATTATTATTATTATTATATCTAAGTATTACTATCTATATATATACATATTCTTTAGAGCATATAAGCTCAGTTACAATTTATTTATTTTATGCAACGCAATTTATTTATTTATTCCATTGCAATTTATTTATTCATTCCTTATTATTTTAAGACTAGTCTCTAGTCTTAGACTTGTCTTCATCAAGTCAAAACAAATTTTTCTTTCTTTCATTTTATTTTTTAATTTGGGACTAGTCTACTTCTTAGTCCCGGGAGCCTTGAAAAAGCTAAGACTCCCAATACTTGACTTTATTATTTATGTTATTTTGTTTGCTATTATTTCTCATAATTCATGTTCATTTAAATTGTTGTCCAAAATTTCAAGTTCTAAAAATAATTGACAAAAAGGAGACTTTGACACTTAGAAATAAGTTTATGTAAAGTATAAGATCTATGGTTTAAACAAAAATAAATTTATCTTTTTTCAAGTTACAAAAATAACTCACTAAGATTTTAGAAACTACTTTTACTATAAAAAGCTTCTTAAATCACTTATTATCCCACTTTGTTTTTATAAAGAAAATAAATTTTTATGCAAGAATGATTTCTATGAAAAACATAACATAAGGAAAGGATGAGGAATTTTCAAATAAAGATCTTTGCAAATAAATAGACAAAGAAAATTGTATACGAAAAATAAATAGGAAAAATAGCACTATTATAGAGAATTTAGAAAGAAGAAAACTTATTTTCAAAAAGTTATTTAAAATAATAATAAAGCAAACATAAAACACCCTTAGAAAACAAAAGAAACAAAATATTCATTTCAAAAGATTTACAAAATGAATTCTTGTAAACTATATCTTTCTAAAACTCCAAACCGACATTATTTTACTCAAGAAACATGAATGGACAACAAAGCACTCGAGCATGAATAAAATATGAGCTAAGTAACCATAAAAAGAGAATTTTTCAACTATATAGATAACTAAGTATTTATCAAACAAATTTTAATTGATTGAACCAAAGTTGTTTTTGAGTTGAAAAATTCGTGGTGAATTTGTCTCTACTGTTTCGGAGCCTATATGACATTGTTTGTTAAAAATATTTTTAGAAATGGGTAGATCTTTTCGAGTAGGTAGAAATCAGTATATTATATGCGCGATTCCGAGTTAAAATGACCAAGTTAGGGCCATTTTAAATTGAAATTTTTCTTTATACGAACTTTAACGTTCTTTTTACATTGTCTTGTCAAAATTTAAGAAAATCATCAAGAAATACTCATTGTGGGTATTTTCTTTGGCTAGGTGACTCCGAGGAAGGATACCTATATCCTGAAGATTATTTCGATTGAGTAGAGTGTGTGAATGACTCATCCGTATAGAAGAATAGTTGACATGGCATCGTGAGTTTATTTCCTTTAAATACTAATACTTGTTGTGCTTGTAATTTAGTTGCATTAGAGTTAAGAAAAGACAAATGGATATGTATGTAAAATAATTCCTTAAAAGAATCCTAAGAATATCGAGGCTGGAATTGATTTAAATGTTTGTTTTAGTATAACACTTGCTTTGTATGAAATTCTTTGATCATCTTAAATTTGATAATAATAATATTATGATATCATAAATAAATGGTTTCATGCATACCACGAAGTGAGTCATATTGCATTTGGGTTATTATCTTTAAGTGAGAAGGATAGTAAGCTCATGTTGAAAGCAACACTTGGTGGAATGTCCGAAAGTGATTGCTTGGCGGTGTGTGGAAAAGGAAATGCTTGGCAGAAGATCCGAAAGCAAGGCTCGATTCAAGTAACTTCACATGCTTGGCGACATTGATCAAAAGCATAAATCTTTTTAACTAAAAACTACTTGTTTGAGGTTTATGTATCACCAAACCCCGAATGGGGCGCAAATCCATTCAACATATAGTTCCCGGAAAACTATATGCCTTGTTTGCCCACGTGTATGTTGCATTCCATTTGTTTGATTAAGTAACTTGTTTGAAATTTTGTTACAGGAAGTTATTTATGGAAATAATTCTCATTAAGCCTGTTAGCTTACAACCCCATAGATATCTTTTGTAGTTCCCTTATTTGTGGTTGAGGCCACGAGGACCCTGCAGTCAAGTATTTCCTTTTGAATAAGAAATTCCTAGATGAAGTTTAGTGTTAGACAAGATCACAAATATTCTTGTAATAGATTAGTGAAAAAGGAAAATGTCCCTAAGTCTGTAAAATCATTGTTATAAGAAAATAAATATTATGAATCCTCTTTTCTTAATATGTTATTATATCTTCTTAAGCTTCATAATTCCATGAATGGTCCACTAAATCTGTGAGAGCACGCCTTACACTTAATATCAAAGCTTTTGGGAGTGGCTAAGGTTGTCACACTTAAACTTTAATATTGAGTGTGGCGGACTGTTACATTTAGGGTACCCTTTGGGTCGTAACAGAAATTCAAAAGAAATTAACAACTTCGTTTGAGTTTAGATCTCAAGTTTTTTGGCTGAAAATTTTCTATTGCTCTCTACTCTAAGAACATGTAGAAAAACTGTCGAGACCCTCTCTCTCTCTTTCCTTTTAAAACAAAATAACATGTATGAACTCTGGTAACTTCCACATCCAACGCCTACAATTTCAAATTCTACACTGGCGGTGTAGAAGCAGGTGCTAAACATTTTTGAACTGTGGATTCAAATGCCGGTGTAAAAGTTGATGGCGTTGAAGAATGATTGTCCAGCATTGCTTAATGCCGGCGGTGTTGAATGAGGATTAGCTGGCGTTGAATTATTTTTTGCACTCCTTGATGTAGCATTGCAACACCGGTGGCATTGCTCCTGAATTTGCCAGCGTTTGAGTATTTATGCCCTGTTTGCTTTGTTTTAAAGCCTATTCCAAGCTCAAAGTTTATTCCTACCAATGATTGCTTCTCCAAATCCTCTATAACCTGAATTAGCCAAATTGCCAAATCAAGGTACCAAATTTTCACATTTCCATAAGCATAAACACAATTATCTATCAAATAAGAGATGAAAAGTGTATAAATTATGAACTTATCAATTCATTCAACATATGATTCTCGAAAATCATATATTTTGTATTCTCATATGCTTGTTACATTCCATTTGCTTGTTTAATAAACTTAGTTGTTATTTTGTCTTAAGTATGATTATTGGATTTATTCTCACTAAGCTCGTAAGCTTACATCCCTATAGATATTTGTATTCATAGGAACACTTGTTCTTATACCCGAGGTCTCCTCATATCTGTGTAATTTTTTTTTGGAGCTTTCGAAGGAAATCTACTTAAAGAATTAGATTAGAATTCCTTCAAAATCTTTTGATGAAGTATTTAATTTGTGTAAAGACTAGTAACTTTTGTGAGATCCTTGGGATTTAGCGGGGAATGCCCCTATGAATTATGTAATCGACTCTTAATTACTTTTATGAGATAACTTTATTTCTGAATTCTTGCATGTTCAAATTTACTTGCTTAAACCATACTTCCCAAAAGCGTCTCCTATTACCGTCTTGATATTATATGTGGCGGACTGCCACGTTTAGAGTACCCTTTGGAGCATGATGGGTAACCTAACACTACTGGTGAAATATTGATTTGATGGCCTCACACTACCGTTAAATTGTATGATCTCACACTATATGATGGATTTTATGATTGCCTCACACTATTACTGGAAAGAAAGGCATCACACCTTTAAAAAAGAAACTTTATATTATTTAAAATCTCAATGACTCATCATGTCCATTATTGGATCAATCTATATATAGGACAAAATAATATCTAAATTAAGAGATTTGATATCTAAAATAAGATATCAACATAATAAAATAAGATAAATAACTAAACCAAATCCATCTTAATAAAATAAAATCGTTCATATCTTCCATATTATTTTCTTGATTTGCATCAGCATCGGGTGTGTAATATAAAGATAAATATTTTATAATAAAGGGCAAATGTGTCATTTGTTATAAAATAAGAGGGTTAATTTGGTCAACCTTAATAAATGAGATATAATAATCATCCCTCACATTAATGATGGTCAACAAATCTTTAATGATAGTAAATCTTCATTAATTTATGACATAGGGTTTCGTTTTTCCTAAGCTATCATTGTCCTATAAATACCTCATTAGCCTGGTTTTCTTCCCACCTTTCCTTAGCCTTTGGAAACCCTAAGAGGAGCAAAAAGACGGCGTTTAGGTAAGTGTATTTCCTCCTGATCTTTTCATAATCTAAATAGATTATCTCTTTAAGTGATATTTATCTCTTTAAAAGAAATCGTCAGTGAACAAATCTTTGGAGAAAAACCCTAAGTTCCTTAAAGATTTAAATTTTGGAGATCAAGAAGGCTTGAGAATCAAATCCTAGGTAAGTTGAATTGATATTCTGTCCTTATGATTTTGGAGAATGATCGATATCTAAATCATAGTCTATTTTATGATTTAAGGGGATTTTAGGGTTGAAAGATCTAGTGGAGATATATCTTTTTTAGAGATCTATCGTTCAAATTAAGAGCAAGGTGTGACAATATTATTCTGATTTAGGATTTTTGTTAAATCTAAACAAATAATCTATTAATTGAGATAAAGTTCCGTTCATGTGATCAGGTTTTATGGTTAGGTTTTGAAACAGCTGTATTCAGGTACTATCTTACCCTGTTTGTTGTTTGTTCTTGTAGGTTTATAATTGCATAAATTGACCCAATTCTATCAGACTTTTTAATTTGATTTTCAGTTTGTGCTTAGCTATGGTTAGTAAAGACCACACAGAGTGTGATACTAATGTTGGCAACCTGATGATCCTTATGTGTCGTTGTCCCCTAATGGACTTGCACTTAGAGATGATTCCGATAGATTAATAGTCGTTACCAGCTTAATTGTGGAACGCAACTATAATTATTTATTATCTATACATGGTTTTTATCTGGTTCATGATTTACTGTTACGCCCAATAGGGTACCCTAAACATAACAGTCCACTACATGCCATATAAGACTCACGAATTACTACCTTAGTCCTTTAGGAGTCTTGCATAGATGTAAGGCGTCTCTTTACGACAATAGAATACTTGAACCGATGGAGATAAAAAGTTTAAATTGACATTCAATAGCATTATAATATAAATCAAGACACATATATAAATAGTTACAAAATCTATGGGCATTCCCCTGTAAAAGAATATTGTTAATAGGTCTATTACAGTCATCCAGAGTCTTTTGGTTTCCTACGGAAGTCTAAACCGAATTGAATATAACTTCTAGAGGAAATGCCTAGCTTTTGTACCTGAGCTGTAGGTTGCCTCTCTATAAGCCAAATGAACGAGTGCTGCAAGTTGCAGTGAAACATATTATGAAAAATCTAATTTTATTCTAATGACTAACACATATTTAAGTAAAAAATTTAAAAACAATTAATTTATTTAAAAAAATTAATTGTTTTTAAAATTTGTGACATAGATATGTACCATTAATAAAACAATTAAGAGTAAAAATAATATGCTTAATTTTTTTTAATATATAAAACGGTTCAGTTCGGTTCATGGTCCCGAACCGAACCACCAACCGGTTGCTCTTCAATGAACCGAACCACGAACCGAACCGTTTCAAAAAAGAATCAAAATTTCGGTTCACGTTCGGTAGGTTTTTTTGCACAGCCTTAGCTGCAACAAATAAAAACTGTAGGGACATAAGCTACACTAGCTTAGTGAGTGAGAACTTCCAAGATTACATTCATAACACATCATACAAGCAAGTGATTAATTAGATAAATGATATGAATCAATCATATGGAAAACAACAAACATATGACTAGCCGGAAATTATATGTGAATAGACTTTCGCCCTCCATCCCGGGTTAGCAGATTAACAAATACTGCGGTACTACCAAAATATGCCGCTTTGGATCACGGTCAACCAACTTATAATTTCGTTTGTGGATCACGATTAACCAACTCATTATTTTCGTTTATGGATCACGATTAACCAACTTTTACTCCATTTCGGACCACGGGCAAACAACCAATGCTAATGCTCCATCCCCATTTATGATATGAACGAGTCCATATTTATTTTCAATTTTGAATAGTCAATTATACATATTTCTTAGGTGATCAATCAATAATTGCAGACAATCAATCCTAATTCCTCTATACAAGCATTAGTTAATCACTCGGCCTCGGTATTCTTATTTCAATTTCTCATATCATCAGCAAACAAACATAATTCCCATTTATCCCACCATACATATTCATTTTATCTTTGCCAAAAATCTAATGCAACTATCATTACAATCACATACAATAAATGAAATCGGAAGTAATACTCACTCGGCCATTGGGAACACCGGTCCTTTAGTAATAGTCTGGTGTAGGGAATCGTTGATTTCGGGTTACCTAAAAAGGAAGAAATACCGAAATAAGTATTTCATCACTTAACTAATCCAAACTATTAATAAAACTATCATTTCCATAATTTCGTCATTTGCGGAAGTCCTGACTTAAAACGGCCATAACTTGTCATTTTAACTTGGAATTTCTCAAATTATTATCGATTTCTATCCTTCAAAAGATCTATCTAATTATAATATTATTTTCAAGTTTTGAAAATATTTGGGTCACGAAACATTCTAATCAGTTCTAATCAGTAGCGAATTCCAATTCCGAAAAATAGTTTTGTAAATGTTTGTAATGTTTCTATTATATAGATCAACTATACATGCAATATTGATGATTTCCTATCATGAATGGCATGTTATGAGCTTGACGTATGCATGCTCTTGACAATATTTACTAAAAGGAAATTTTAGAAATTCTTTATTTTGTAAGACTTCGAAAATACATACTCTTAAGAAAACTAGTTTCATGACTTTGATAATTCTCTTTTGTTTTGGGATTATTTCTTAAGAAAATCTAGTTATCCTTGTTAAAATTGAGTCTTTATTATATCTATTCCTTAAGGCCTTCATTTCTTCATAAAAATTCCCATTATATACTTTGTAAACATGTTTTCAAAAAGGGTCTAATCTTAAATCCGAATTTTGTAAAATTAGTTTTTGGGTGATTTCTTTGAGAAAAACTTGTTTAATACTTTAAAATTCTAAGCTCCATTATTCCCATCCCCTAAGGACTTCATTTCTTAAATAAAACTTTCATTTTGAGTTTGAAAAATAGGTGTTTTCATGCCATTAGTCCTAAATTACGAATTTCTTAAAGTAACAAGCAACTCAATATTTCCTATTCTATTTCTACTCCTTGTTTTACATATTTTTCTTACTAAATCCCATCTCAACTTATAAAAATCATCACTTGATGATATCTATTACCTATACTCTTCATTTTTCATATAAAACACAAGTTATGGAGTTGATGAAAGGGTTTTTAATGCATGGTCTTGAAGTCATCCGAATTTTCATTTGAACATTTCAAACAAAAATTTTTCCTTTTTAAGTTTCTTGTCTCATTTACTTAAAGATCTATAAACTACAACATTCATATGTACAAGACAAAAGTCTTTAGGGTTCATTAATGCATTAAAACACAAATATCCATGAGATCATGAATTTCAAGTATAATATGAGCATTTAAATGCTAGATTTACTACTTATGATACATGAAATGGAGTTTGAAAACATGAACATGGATTTTTATGCAAGATCTTTACTTTACGCTACTATTATATGCATGAGCATGAAGATCATTAGAAAAAAACACATTTAAACACAAGATCTACTCTTTTGATGGCTTGATATGCATGTAGTAGCATTTTCTTGTCCCTAGCAAGTGCTCATAGGGACTTAAATGTGAAAATACTCATGAATAGTCTTTCCATTACAAGGTTTAGTAGTAGAAAAGTTTAAGATTCATCACCTAAGACTTGAAATGAGTGGAAAATGAAGAAGAAAATGAACTTGTGTGAGTGTGTGTGTGTGTGTGTGCTAGGGTCACGACACAAGGAGAAAAAGAGAGAGTTTGTGAGTTTTTGAAAAATGAAAGAGAGAGAAGGCTTAAAAGATAATATATAGTAAGGTAAATTAGGGTTTGTTTTAATTATAAAAATGAATAAAAATAAAACAATTGATGGCAAAATAGCGCCCGGGGGAGGGGAAGGGAGTGAGCAGTTCTAAAATGGGAGGGAGAGGGGAGAGTTGAATTTGTTTTGTTTAATAATTTATGTAATAATAAGTCTTAAATGTAATAATTCTTAAGAGACAAATTATCCTTGGAAAAGAAAATGTAATTGAGTGTTTGTAAGGATGTAAGAGTAGGGAGTGGCTTGTGAGTGTAGGAGGTTGTACTTAGTAAACAAGACAATTAATTTACGGTAGTAAAAAAATACGAGAAAAAGGCTATATCTATATTTTCATAAATCGAAAAATTAAAAATTATATTTTTGAAATCCTTATTGAATTTGGGTTCTAAAGAGTATTCCGGAATATTTATTGAATTTCAAGTTCTGGGCTCGCTTTTCCGTAATGGATCTCGAGAAGGCCCAGAATAGAGAATTTTTCGAAATCTAATCTTTTTATGGTTTGAAATATACTTTAGAACAATAATCCACATTAAATTATTTTACAAAAGTTCTTTTAGTTTGAAATCGAAGGAAAGCCGGATCGAGGGTTCTTAGGTCCTCTCTCAAGCTTAAGCTAATCCGGTTTAGGGGTTTGGTTTTTGAAGTCTACTTGGTTATTAGGAAAATCGGGGTTTAAAACCTACCCACCTTAAATAGAGTTTTGTCCTCAAAACTGAACTAACGTACTTTGTTTCTCAAATAACTCAGGGTACTTCCTCCGAATTTCCTCCTTAGCTTCCCAAGTTGCTTCCTCGAAAGTATGGTTTCTCCACAACACCTTATCATACTGGATTTCCTTGCTCCGTAGCTTCTGACTTTTCTTATCTAAAATTCTTACAGGATGTTCTTCATAGGTCAAATTCTCCCTTAGCTGGATGGGTTCCAATTCCAAAATTTTTTCGGGGTCGGGCATATTATGAACTCCCGATAAGTTCAGCAGCAGAGCTAGCCGGTAAGCTAAATCTCCAGCTCTTTCCAAGATTTCAAATGGTCCAATATACCTCGGGCTTAGTTTCCCTTGGGTTCATACCCTTTTTATGCTCTTGATTGGATTTATTTAGATACACATGGTCATCCGCTTAAAATTCAAGCTCTCTTCTTTTTAAATCTGCCTAACTCTTTTGTCCGTCTTGAGCTTCTTTCATTTTTCATTGGATCATCCTCACTTTATCAGTCGCCTTTGTATCAATTATGGCCCGATAGCCAGCTTTTCCACATCATCCCAAAACAGAGGGAAGCTACAATGTCGTCCATATAGGGCTTCATAAGGTGGCATCTGGATAGTCGAGTGGTAGCTATTGTTGTAAGCAGACTCAATAAGAGGTATGTGATTATCCCAATTTCCTTTGAACTCCAAAACACAAGCTCTTAACATATCCTCTAAGGTTTGGATTATCCGCTCAGACTGTCCATCTGTATGAGGATGATAAGTAATGCTGAAGTACAATTTGGTGCCCAAGCTCTTCTGTAAACTCGTCCAAAACTTTGATACAAACCTCGGGTCCCGATCTGAGATAATTCCTGTTGGTATACCATGTAGTTGCACTATTTCCTGGCTATAGATCTTGGCCAATCTATCCAGCGAGTATGTCATATTAATCGGTGGGAAGTGTGCTGACTTAGTTAGCCAATCCACTATTACCCAAACCGCATCACAACCCACCGATGTTCTTAGAAAAGCACATACAAAGTCCATAGAGATCTGATCCCATTTCCACTCTGGGATAAATAAAGGTTTTAATAATCCCCCTGGCCTTTGATGCTTTACCTTTACTTGTTGATAGATGGAACACTTCATTACATAATCCGCCACATCTCTTTTCATTCCATTCCACCAGTAGTGGCTCTTTAGGTCTTGGTACATTTTGGTGCCTCTCGGGTGTACAGTATAGCCAAAGTTGTGAGCCATACTCATAATTTCTCTTCTCAACTCTTTGTCTTCGGGGACACATAATCTCCTTTTCATTCTAACTACCTCTTCATCATCGATGATGAAGTCAAGATACTTCCCTCCTTGCACTTCCTTCTTGATCTTTAATACTGTTTCGTCATATCTTTAGGCTTCCTTGATCCTATCAACCAAGGTAGGTTCCAAGACCAAGTTCTCTATCTCCACTTTCGTACTTTGCCCTATGAATTCGATTCTTAACTTCTCGAACTCTCTTATTAATTCCTTTTTATCAGTAATTAGGGCTACCACTTCTCCATAACTTTTTCAACTCAAAGCATCTACAACGACGTTCACTTTTCCCGGGTAGTAATTTATTCCCAAGTTATAATCCTTGATAAGCTCCAACCACCTTCTTTGCCTCATGTTTAGCTCCTTCTGTGTAAATAAATACTTAAGGCTCTTATGGTCCGTATACACTTCATATCTTTGTCCGTACGAGTAATGTCTCTAAAGCTTTAAAGCAAAAACTAAACCAGCTAATTCCAATTCATGTGTGGGGTAGTTTTGCTCATGGGGCCTTAGCTGTCTGGAAGCATAGGTAATGACTTTTCCCTCTTGCATTAGTATGCACCCAAGGCCATTCCTTGAAGCGTCGCTATGCACTGTATAGGGTTTTTCCGGGTCAGGTAATACCAGAATCGGTGCTAACATAAGTCGTTGTTTTAGTTTCTGAAAACTCTGTTCTCTTTTATCTGTCCACACAAATT
This sequence comes from Combretum micranthum, assembly GCA_024138025.1. NCBI lineage: Eukaryota > Viridiplantae > Streptophyta > Magnoliopsida > Myrtales > Combretaceae > Combretum > Combretum micranthum. The sequence continues at coordinate 33,451 of JAMXBD010002970.1, forward strand.
TCTCACTCTTTTGTGTCAGTTAAGTCAGAGGCTTGGCAATCTTAGAGAAGTCCTTTACAAACTTACGCTAGTAGCCAGCCAATCCTAGGAAGCTTCTCACCTCCGTGACTATTTGCGGTTGTTTCTAGTCTACCACTGCTTTAATCTTTTCGAGATCAACAATATTCGTTTTCCCTCACTACATGTCCAAGGAAAGATATTCGGTCCATCCTGAAGTTGCACTTTGATAACTTGGCATATAGTTTATTCTCCCTTAAGATTTGCAATGCCATCCAGAGATGTTCCTCATATTGCTCCTTGGTCTTTGAGTAGATCAAAATATCATCGATGAACAAGATGACATACTTGTCCAAAAGGCGTTTATAGATACAGTTCATGAGGTCCATAAATGCAGTCGGTCCATTAGTTAGTCCAAACAGTCGCTAGAAACTCATAGTGTCCATACTGAGTACGGAAGGCCGTCTTTGGTACATCCTCAGGTTTAATCCTTAACTGGTGATAACTTAAACGCAAGTCGATGCGTAAGAATATACTCGCCACTTAGAGTTGATTGAATAGATCATCTATTCTTGGAAGAGGGTATCGATTCTTGATTGTGACCTTGCTTAATTCTCTATAATCGATACACAACCTCATTGATCCATCATTCTTCTTCACAAATAGGACAAGTGCGCCCCATGGTGACACATTAAGTCTTATGAGTTTTTGATCCAATAAATCTTGTAGCTGGGTTTCCAACTTTTTCAATTCCGTCGGAGCCATCCGGTAGGGTGCTTTTGATATTGGTTCTGTGTCTAGAGCTAAGGTGATCTCGAAGTCAATCTCCCGCTTTTGTGGAAATCTTGGTAGTATTTCAGGGAATACATCCTCATATTCATTCATTACGGGTATACCCTTCCCTTAAGTTTCCTCTTCGTCTAAAACACCATTCGTAGGAATTATTTCCTCATCTTCCATCATTAACCCAAAAGAACTTAACCCAAATTCTCTCTGAATTGTGGTTTCCCCAAAGAACTCCACTTTTTCCCTCCTCTAATCATCAAAGCTTATCACCTTTTGTTGGCAATCCACTACGGCCTTAACTTTGCTTAGCCGATTCATACAAAGGATAACTTCATATTTACTGATCTCTAAGACTATCAAATCACTCGTAGAAATATGTCCTTGGATTTCCAACAAGCAATTTTTTATTATCTCACATGTTGACACGACACTACCGGTGGGTGTCTTAATCCTTAAGCTGGTGATAGTCACGACTATCGATAATCCAATCCATCTAGCCAGACTGGTAGTGATAAATGTATGGGTTGCTCCCGTGTCAAACAACACATAGGCCTCACATTTATTCACCCTTATGTGTCTTGTAGTCAACAAACATCCATCACTATTCAATCCTAAAGCACTCTCACTACTACCTATTATGAGGTTTTAGATTCCAGCTTTCCTTTTCACAAGTTTTAATTCCTTAAAAGAAAACTGTTAAAATAAAAAACTTTTAACTTAAGAGGGTTTTGCTACTGACCTATTATTAGGCCACTGTCCACGCTATCTCCTTGATCTAGGGTAGCCAACTCTACATCCTCATCATCATCCTCCTCAACCGTCTATTGTCCTTCGAAGTTGTAGAGTCGCATCTCGTGCGTGGCAGATGCTGCACGACTTCCCCCTTTGCTTCATGATCGCATGGTATTGGCATTGCCTGAAGTCCCAAAAGGTCAGGTGATAAGTGATGTAACACCCTTATTTCTAAGATAATTTTGGGCTCATTATTTGTTTTTCTAAATGAAAATCATCTAAAACTGGTTCTTCGTGCTTAATTTGTCAATTAGGCTCTCTACAAAGAAATATTTCAAATTCAACAATTTTGGAGCTCAACAGTACATTTAAGGACAAATCAGAAAAGCCACTCAAACGACCCCGTTTGGAGGGTGTTTGGAATCAGGACGCCCAAGATTTGACCAGTAGCCGCAACAGCGGAGCAAACAGCCCTGTTTGCAAGGATGTTTACTCCAGTTTTGAGGACAGCAGTCGCAACAGGCAAGCAAATGGGGCCGTTTGTACCCCCATTTGTAGCATTGAATTTTCCTCTATGCTATTTTTCTTCTCTTTCTGTATTAGACCCATTTTTATATGCTGGAGAGGAGAGAGAATTTTCCTCTATGAAATCACTTTCATGAATAGATCTATGCAATTAGATAAGATTTGATTGTGATCCTAGAGATAGGTTACAAGAATCTTCTATGTTTCTTTGGTTTTCTTGAGTTCTTGAACTTTATGCGATTTTAGATTATAATTAGTTAAGGAGAGATCCCAATTAATCGATCTAAAATTAGATAAGCTGATATATCTGAGAGGATTATCAATTTGTTTTAGGAACTCAACAGTATAAGAATTCAACTGAGGTAATCTTTAGTTTTTCTATGATTCACATGATGAAAATAAATGAAGAACAAGATCTAGGTCAATTTTTTATATTGTTTTCAAATCTTGCTTAATTCTTGTGAACTTGTGTTTCCTAAACTGTTGCAATTTATAATTTCTTTTATTAGATAGTATTACTTGATCTACCTCTCATTCATCTCGCTAAATAGTAGAGTTAAAGTGATTACTAGTACTTATTCTATCCTCGTGGACGACCTCGATCTAACACTATTCTACGAATTGATAGGTTTACTGCCTGTTACTCTTTGTAGTAGTTGAGAAAGAGTTTTATAAATTTTAAACTACGATTGCAATGATTTTAACCATCAAAGTTTTGGCGCCGTTGCTAAACGGGGAATAGGAATAATATTAGGAAAACTTTTAAATCTGCTAGTTTAGCACTTTATTTTTTCTTGTTTTTGGTGATCTTGTTCTTGCTGGAAGAGTGTCTAAATAGTGCTTGATTTTTGTGTGTGTAGTAATAGTGCATGACCAAAAGCCAAGGACAAAACTTGTTGACTTTAATTCTGAACCGGAAAAGATCATTTTCAAATATCGGAAGAAGAACAAACATTTAGTTGACTCCTCATCTACATCTACAGTAGAAATGCTAATCCAAATGAAGAAAGGGAGCAGGAATTATCACAAGATAATATTCAATCATGTTGCAACCAAGGACAAATTCTGATTTTGCAAGACCTACTTTGACAGGACAACACTCTAGTATTGTTCCTTGTGTTGAGGCGAATAATTTGAATTGAAGCCAGCTGTTATTCAAATGGTTCAACAAAATGCTCAATTCGATGGCCTCCAAGATGAAGATCCACACATCCATATCCAAACTTTCTTTGAGAATTGTGACACATTTAAGTTTAATGGAGTGAGTGATGATGCTGTTCGTCTTTGGTCTCTTTCCATTTCTCATTGTGGGGAAAGGCCAAATATTGGTTGAATTCGTCGCCTATGAACTCTATTACTACATGGCAAAGAGCTTATTAAAAATTCATGGATAAGTTTTCCCTCTTCGAAGACGGCAAAGTTTAGGGCTGAAATTCAATCATATCATCAAATGGATATGGAGACTTTGTTTGAGACATGGGAGAGATTTAAGGAATCTATGAGGAGATGTCCACATCATGTATTCAGGAATGGTTGCAAGTCCAAATTTTTTATAATGGACTCAACAATCAAACACGTCAAATGATAGATGCCGCAGCTGGTGGTACTCTCAATCATAAGACTCCTGAGAAAGTTTGAAGTTATTTGAGGATATGGCCACAAATAACTATGATGGTCACACACACTAGGAGTCGGGATAAAAAGCCAGCTGGTATGTTGGATGTGGATGTGGCTACCATAATCATGTCTAAAGTGGAAGCTCTTGCTAGAAAAATTGATTGTTTATCAGTTTCCAAATAGCAACAACTCTTGGTATTGAGCCATCTAGTGGTGAGGAATCTTTTTTTGAACAAGTTGATTACTTAGGCACTCCTAATAAGGTTCAAAACAATCCCTATAGCAATACTTATAACCCGGGATGGCGAAACCATCCAAATTTTTCATGGAGTAACAGCAACAACATTCAAAGGAGTAATCAGAATTCCAATCCTAATATTCCTCCACCAGGTTTTTCAAGGAACCAAGCTCAGAATTCAACTTCCAGCTCTCAACTTGAAAATATGATGATGAAGTTCATTAAGGAATCCGATGAAAGGCAAAAGTCATTAGACTTGATCTTAAAGAATCAAGAAACTACCTTGAGAAATCATGGAGCATCAATTCATAATTTGGAGACTCAAGTGGGTCAAATTGCCAAAATTCTTTCCGAAAGGCCTCATGGTTCTTTACCAGGAAATACAGAGATTAATCCAAGAGAGCACGTGAACGCTGTTACCCTTAGGAGTGGCAAAGAAATACAAGCTGAAAATCCAAGTAAAAAGAGTAAAGTGGTGGAATTAATTCCAGAATCAACTTCTGGTAAGGTTGAAGAAAAGCAGCATGAAAACCCAGCTGAAGAGAAATCAACTCCATCTTACATTCCGGAGTATAAGCCTACAATTCCATATCCTGCAAGGCTCAAAAAGACTAAGATGGATGAACACTATGGAAAATTTTTAGAGATCTTTAAACAACTTCATATTAATCTTCCATTGGTTGAGGCTCTATCTCAAATGCCAAGATATGCAAAATTTCTTAAGGAGATGTTGTCTAATAAGAGGAAGCTTGAAGAATGCTCTCCTGTGACTTTGGGAGGTGAATGTTCTGCTGTAATTCAAAACAAGTTGCCAAAGAAGCTCAAAGATCCTGGATGTTTCACTATTCCATGCCTAATTGGGAATTTATCTGAAGAAAGAGCACTAGCTGATTTGGGAGCTAGTATCAACTTGATGCCATATCAATTGTATAAAAAGCTGGGGTTAGGAGAGCCAAAGCCAACAAGAATGTGTCTTCAATTAGCGGATCGATCTGTGAAATTTCCAAGGGGAGTAATTGAGGATGTTTTGGTGAAAGTCCAAGATTTTATATTCTCAGCAAACTTTGTTATTCTTGATATGGAGACTGATGTTGATATCCCACTCATTTTGGGTAGACCCTTCTTGGCTACAGCTCATGCTATAATTGATGTAGGTGATGGAAAGTTGGTGTTGAGAGTTGGTAATGAAGAAGTGATTGTGAAGATGCCAGATGTGTTAAAATAGAGTTTAAATCATGATGATACATGTTATGCAATTGATTACTTTGATTTGGCTGTTTCACATTCTTTACAAGACTTCCTTTGTGATGATTCATTACAACTTTGTTTGATGAAAGGGGATCAAGTTGAAGGAATTAGTTCAGCTATGCAATTAATGGCAAGTCATCTAGATACTCCTCCTGAATTGAAGAAAGATGGCAATTATGAGATGCTTGAAAATCCTGATATTCGAACATCAAAAACTTCAATAGAAGAACCACCGGAGCTTGAATTGAAGCAACTTCCTGATTATCTTCAATATGCTTTCTTAGAAAAAAATTCTAAAATTGCCGGTGATCATTGCTTCCAACCTGAGTGAAGAATAGCAAGATAAACTCTTGTTTGTTCTTGGTCACATAAGAAAGCCATTGCATGGAAGATTGCAGACATTAAAGGAATTAATCCTTCTTTTTGTACACATAAGATTCTTATGGAAGATTGTGTCAAACCAGTAGTGCAATGTCAATGTAGACTTAACCCTAACATGCGGGATGTAGTGAAGAAAGAAGTTATTAAACTTCTAGATGCAGGGATGATTTATCCCATCTCTGATAGCTCATGGGTAAGCCTGATACAAGTTGTTCCAAAAAAAGGAGGTATGACGGTTGTTCCCAATGAGAAAAATGAGCTTATTCCTGTGCGAACAGTGATGGGTTGGAGAGTGTGCATCGATTATCGTAAATTGAATGATGCAACTCGCAAAGATCATTTCCCTCTCTCATTTATTGATCAAATGATTGAGAGATTGGCAGGCCATGCTTATTATTGCTTCTTGGATGGAATGTCGGGTTATTTTCAAATCTCGATTGCCCCGGAAGATCAAGAGAAAACAACTTTTACCTGCCCTTTTGGTATGTTTGCATATCGACGTATGCCATTTGGTTTGTGTAATGCTCCAGCTACTTTTCAAAGGTGTATGTTAGCTATCTTTGAGGATATGGTTGGTGATATCATGGAGGTTTACATGGATGATTTTTCTGTTTTCGGGAATACTTTTGATGCATGCCTTCATCATTTGGAGTTAGTTTTGCAAAGATGTAAGACACTAATTTGGTCTTAAATTGGGAAAAATGTCATTTTATGACTCAAGAAGGCATTGTTCTTAGGCATAAGATCTCTAGAAAGGGAATTGAAGTCGATAATGCAAAAATAGAAGTCATCTCCAAGCTTCCACCACCCTCTTCAGTGAAGGGTCAGTGAGAAGTTTTTTAGGCCATGCTGGGTTCTATCGTCAGTTTATCAAAGATTTTTCTAATAGCAAGGCCTATGACTAAACTTTTGGAGAAAGATGCACCATTTCAGTTTACACAAGAGTGTCTTGATGCTTTTAACACTCTGAAGCAACAGCTCACTAACGCTCCTATCATGGTTACACCGGATTGGACACTTCCATTTGAAATAATGTGTGATGCTAGTGACTCCGCTGTTAGTGCTGTTTTGGGTCAGAGGAGAGACAAATTCTTTCAACCTATTCATTATGCAAGTAAAACACTTACATCTGCTCAAGCTAACTATACAACTACCGAGAAAGAAATGCTAGCAGTTGTCTTTGCATTTGATAAGTTCAAATCTTATCTTCTTTTATCCAAGGTTATTGTTTACACAGATCACTCTGCTTTAAAGTTTTTATTGACAAAACAAGAGGCAAAGCCAAGGCTCATAAGGTGGATATTACTTCTTTAAGAGTTTGATATTGAAATCAAAGACAAGAAAGGTGCCGAAAATCTGGCAGCGGATCACTTGTCAAGACTTGAGCATCCAAATTCTAAGATCTTAAATGATGATGACGATATTGATGATAATTTTCCTGAGGAGCAATTGTATGTCATCTCCACAGTTTCGGAATTAGATACTCCTTGGTTTGCTGATATTGCAAACTATTTGGTGGCAAGAATTTTGCCCAATGATATGAATCGATAACAAAAGAAGAAATTCTTTCCATAATTGAAGCATTATGTTTGGGAAGATCCATATTTATTCCGTATATGTGCAGATCAATTGATTTGGAGGTGTATTTCGCATGAAGAAGGATGGAAGGTTCTGTTTCATTATCATACCGGACCAACTGAAGGTCATCATAGCGCTAATAGGACTGCTCATAAGGTTTTGGAATCTGGTTTTCATTGGCCTACATTGTTTAGGGATGCTCAAAATTATGTAGTCCAATGTGATAGATGTCAGAGGGTTGGAAACATTTCTAGAAGGAATGAAATGCCCCAGCAGTATATTTTAGAGTGTGAGGTGTTCGATGTTTGGGGTATTGACTTCATGGGGCCATGTCCTCCTTCTTTTAGCCAAAAGTACATTGTTGTTGCTGTAGATTATGTTTCCAAATGGGTTGAAGCTTAATCTTTCCCAACCAATGATGTTAGAGTAGTGGTGAAATTTTTGAAGAAGCTTTTCTCCCGATTTGGAGCTCCTAAAGCGCTTATTAGTGATAGAGGCACTCATTTTTGTAATAGTCAACTTGAAAAAGTTTTCAAACGGTATGGAGTCACTCATCATGTTGCAACTCCATATCACCCCCAAACAAGTGGGCAGGTGGAGCTTTCCAACAGGGAACTTAAAAGAATTTTAGAGAAAACCGTTGCATCTCATAGACGGGATTGGGCTGACAAGTTAGATGATGCTTTATGGGCTTATCGAACAGCTTATAAGACTCCACTGGACACTACACCGTTTCGGTTAGTTTATGGTAAAGCGTGTCACCTTCCTGTTGAGTTGGAGCACAGAGCCTATTGGGCAATCAAATCAGTGAATTTTGATTTGGAGAAAGCTGAAGCAAAGCAAATGTTACAATTGAGTGAGTTGAATGAATTGAGGCTAATGGCTTATGAAAATTCACATATTTACAAAGAAAAAGTCAAAAGATACCATGATTCTAGGATTTTGCACTCAAGATAGTTCAAAGAAGGTGATTCAGTTCTCCTTTTCAATTCTAGACTCAAGTTATTTCCGGGAAAACTCAAATCCCAATGGTCTGGCCCATTTCAAGTTAAGAAAGTTTTTCCATATGGGACAGTTGAGTTAGAAAATTCAGGCAAAAGCTCATTTAAAGTGAATGGCCAGAGACTCAAACTCTATCTTAGTGGATCTCATTTTTTTCAAGACAAAGAAGAACTTCATTTTCTTGCTTCCATCTGAGTCAATCCTCTTCAATAAGTCGAGCTAACGACGTTAAACAAAAGCGCTTCTTGGGAGGCAACCCAGTCTACTTCTAACATCTTTCTCTTGCTTTGTTTTCCCTTTGTTTTTGTTGTTTGCAGAATAAGAGCACAAGCATACTTGAGTTTTGTCAACAAGGAAGCAAAAACTTAATGATTTGATGGATACAGTATTCAAACAGGGCCGTTTACTCTCTTGTTGCGCATACTGACCTATTCAAGCGCTTTTCAACTTCGCAAACGCTGATACAAACGGCCCTATTTGGATACCCGTTTGCGTTTTGGATTGCCACAGTGACTGCAACGGCCACACAAACAAGGCCGTTTCCATACTTTTTGCTTTGCACAAATTTTTTTTTACATATCAGTAGCTGCAACGTCCATCTAAACGGCTGCGTTTCCATTCCATTTTTATTCACTCTCCTCAGTCGTTCTAACAATCACATAAACGGGGTCGTTGGCTTTCATCACAACATCAATCGTGTGGTCAGTAAGCATAACGGGCACACAAACAAGTGCGTTTGCGAGGGCATTTGCTCACAGGTATTGTAAACCCCCGAATATTTAATAATTCTAAAAAATAATCATAGAAGTTTAAGTATCAAAAATTAAATCCCGAAAATCGACTCAAGATAAAAACCAAATTCTAGACCGAGTCAAAACACTGGAAACGAAACCCTAAAAATTGAACCAAGTTAAAACTTAATTCCAAATAAGAACAAAAACGAGTTTTCTCAATCTTGAGAAAACAAGAACCCTTGACACGAAATATAAAGTCCAATTACTGATATAATCAACGTCCGTACATCGATTAAATAATCTACCCAATTCCTAAAACGCGAATCGAAACGATAGATCCAAATACCGCTTAACAACGAGATAATAAAATCCTAAATCCTTCAGAAAGATTTTAGAATCACAAAATCCAAATTTTCAACAAAAGTCAAACTGAGTCAACTCATAAACCTAGACTCGGTTAAACGATCCCGAGAACTAAAAACAAATAAATAATCATGAATAAAATAAGATAAACCATAGACGTCGAGCTAGAAATATAAAACAATCCAAACTAAAAAATTATACGATCTTACGAATAACTCAGTAAAAAATCAGAAATCAAAACGGAACCCTAAAAGTCAACAAGCCTATAAAGAACCCTAGTGTTTAAATCCGGCAATCCCGTGTTTTCAAACCCTAGAAAACGAAATTAAGTTAATAGCCTAGAATAGTTCGTAATAACATAGGATAACATAAAAATATCAGATTCGCGAATTTTATGTGACCTTCGGACCCAAACGGGATCGGTTCTCGAAAAGCGTGTCCCGGAGCTCGGAATATTAAAAATATTCCATTTATACCAATAGACTTGTAAAAATATAAGGATTCCAGAAATATCAGTTTTAGAAATTTTCGGTAACTAAAAATTACAGATATCGCATTATTACGCGTATTTTTATTACTACCGGTACTTTAATTGTCTATTCTACTATTCATAGTACTTTTCTACTATTCATTACTATTTCACTATCTCTACTTTTTCTTACACCTATTTCTTACACCTACATATCTATTTTCTTACTTTTTTTATTTCCAATACAACTTTAATCACATCAAACTTTACACATTACTTCTTTATTACACAAACAAATAAAATATAATCAATTTCTTCCCCCCTAAGGACCACAACCGGCGCCTCTTATCCCCCATTCCATCTAATTTTATTTCTTTTTCAATTTATTTTATTACATTAAAAATTCACTCCAAAAATTCTATAAATACACCCCTTCCTCTTTTATTCTTTCACACAATTCATTTCACTACCAAAACTCTCTCAAAATCTCTCCACAAATTCTCTCTTCAAGAATTCTCTCTACCAAAACTCTCTCAAACCAATTTCTCACAAAAACCATTCCTTATACATAAACCATCTACCACATATTACTACTCACATAATACCCATTTCATCTACCATCTTCATACCTCTTACATACTTTAGGTAAATATTTCTTCCATATATTATTCATCCATGTCATGCAACTTAACATGACTATGGTGTTGTTTTGAAACTCATATGAGTAGTAAAAGCAACAACATGTTCATGTTTTGTTCTTGTACATAAGCTTCCTATTTTATTATGTTATTAATATTATTGTTATTATTTGCTTCTAATCTAACTATATTATGTATATATATTTATTTAGAGCATATAAGCTCATTTGCTATTTATTTACTTTCAAGTTATGTAATTTATTTATTTCATGTTATTATTAAGATTAGTCTTTCTAGTCTTAGACTTGTCCATATCAAGTCAAAACAATCTTTTATTTATTTATTTTCTTTAACCTTTCGGGACTAGTCCATTCTTAGTCCCGGGATGCCTTGATGAAGCTAAGGCTCTAATACTTGATCGAGATTCCTTGATGAAGCTAAGGTTCTCAATGCTTGATATTTTATTTTTCTTGCTTATTATTTATTTCTAGTATTTTCTTATGTTCTTATTTCTTTATATGCTCATGACACTTGCATTTACATAATGTTAATGTCTCAACTAAATCTAAAAATAGATTTTTACTTTACTTAATGAGCTCAAAGCTAAGTTTCCAATTATATGATTTATCACAAAATCATGAAGTTATTATCAACAACATAGAAATGGAGTTTTCTCAACGTTTTCATGAATAACAAAGATAGATTTCCAAGGAATCATAAGAAATAAATATTTTTCTTATATATTATGTTAACCTAAGCTTTTAGTAATGTAATTTATTAATATTAAAAGTTTTTATAAAAAACTTAAGATTTAAACTCTTTTAAACATTCGAAATAAAACTAAGAAAACAAACTAGTTTTCAAAGTCAAGATAAACTCATAAAGTGATGAAACCACTTAGGAAAAATAATGATTTTCAAATTTCTAAAAAGAAGGAACTCATTTTCAAAAGAATATAAATAAAGTAAGATTAACAATAATGAATTTTGTCAATAAAAGATGATTCTTTTCAAAAGAAATAAAAGAACACGTTTTAGAAAGCAAAAGCTTATATTTTAGAAATAAATATAAGAAGACAAGATTCATTTTCTAAAAACCATCCTAAATACAAAATTATGAAAATGTTTTCATCAACTTAATATAAGTGTGTTAAATTCGATTTTTAAAGTAAAACTTATGGAAAAATAAGGTTACAAGAAAATTTATTTTTCCTTGGAAAAAGAATGAAGAAAATAAAAATACACTCTTTTATAACAACCTAGGAAAATATAAAGCTTCTTTAAAATGCTTGTAAAGAAAATTTCAAAGTTAAAGTTTAAATGAATTGTTTTATGAAATAAATTGTTGAGACACTACCATTAGGATTTTGCATATAAAGGGAGCCTAGCTATATACTCAAAATATTTACCAAGTATATGTTCATAATTATATATATATATATATATATATATATTTACAAAAGGATTTTTTCTTTAAGGTAAAGATGAGTTAGAAAACGGATTTGCAAAAGATTGGAAATTTTCGTTTTAAATCTGAACCCAATGTTTTCGGAACCCAAATGACCTTATATGACAAAGATAAGCTTAGAAATCGATAGGTCTTTTCGAATAGGTAGAAAACGGTGTATTATATGCGAAATTCCGAGTTAAAATGAGCAAGTTATGGCCATTTTAAGTTGGAATTTCCTCTTATACGATTTTACCGCGATTTAAGAAAAGTTTAGAAAGTCCAAGAATAGAAATTTCATGAAGGACTCATCCCAGGTATTTCTTTTTTCTAGGTGACGAAAGATAAGAGATTACCCTACCCGAGGATTACTACGACTAAGAAGATCGCAAATGGACGAGTGAGTTATTCCTTCTAATTTCGTTACCTTGCTTGTTCTTGTAATGTAGTAGCATTAGTATACTAAGAAAAGATAAAAACGAATATATTTGGGGATTTCGGGATTATGTGTATATATATGATTCTATGTTTATGCGTGAATTGAGAATTAAGAATATCGCAACTTCGATCTGCTTGTTTAAATAATTTTGTTTACTTACCTGTATGATTGTTTATTGTTGCTAAATTGATTGATCGCCCCTAATAAACCTTAATAAGGTTTGGCTTAAGAAAACTAAAATGCTCACGCATAGCATCCATCGAGTCACATCTATTTCGGAAGGCTGCTACTCCTACGCGTAGAGTTGGATTGGCTGTGATCGTGCGGTGCCACGGGCCATGTTCCTTCCTGGAGAATCCAAATCGCTCGGGGAAAGCGACTCTAGGTTGGGAGCCGAGCCAACCAAACGCTGTGGGTGAGACCTGGGGACTAGCAGTAGAAGGTCGAGGACCTTCAACCCCGATTCCCTAACCTTTGATACGGAGGGGTAAATCCGTTCTATATATGGTTTCCGGATGACTATATATATTCGTGTAATCATGTGATTGTCGCATTGTATGCATAGCATATGTGTGATTAAATAAATAAACTTGTTTGAAAAAGTGGTGCGAATGAAAAGGAATATCTCACTAAGCTAGTTGTAGCTTATACCCCTATAGATTTGTTGAAACAGGTATACCAGTGGCTTAAATTGAGGATCATGACATTAAGGAAGTCATGGATGGATGGTTAAGCTTCTACGAAGGAAATGGGATCATAAGATGAAGTAATGTTGTAAGGATCTTTATATGAAATGATCTATATGATAAGTGATGTATATTTAATTGAAGTAGGATATGCCTCTAAGAATTGAAATGAAATATGTATGTTTTATAATAAGTATTCTCTTTGCCTTGTTACTTATTTATTATCAATATAAATTGCGTTACTCCAATGCGTTCCCTTGGATTGTGATGTACGCCTTGTACATGATATGGAAACCTTTGCGTGACTAAGGTAGTCATTCCTAGGCTTTAGTATTATGTACGGCGGACTGCCACATTTAGGGTACCCCTCGGGGCGTGACAGGTATATACCCTTCCTTCTCTTTTTCTCTTTTCTTTTATTCTTCCTCTGAACACACACAAGGCCATTCTTCCTTCTCCACATGACGCACAACTCTATTTTCTCTTTCAGTTTCAGATCATCTCTCAAGTAATATTTTTTTTCTTTTCTCCTGTTTCAAATGTCGATAATCATGTTTGGTTGATTTTAGGGTTTGATCATCCTATGATTTTTTTTTTTTTTGGTTTGTCCATTGTTAAACTCATTAGGAATATCTTGCTGCATTCTCATCATATGGAAAGTTTGGTCTGTGTTGATATATGCCTGACTTCTTCGTGAATAATCAAATTCTAGGTTCAAGGATTTCTGAGTTGTGGATTTGATTCTCTTTTTGACATTTGAGCTTGTGAATGCATGGTTTAATCTTGAGCTTATCATTGTTTAGATTCTTGTTACTATATAAGGATTCATGTAATACATAAGTGTTGTTATGAGAATCAATTGTTCAACCAATGTTCCTATCGTGGTCTCTAAGCTGTTGGGATTTAGCTTGTCTTTGTTTCCATACTTATGAGCCTGCACATCTTCGGTCCACCATTTCACCTGCTATCTTTAGCATGATAGGACTTTCAGGCTTCATACATTACATTCAATTTGCTGAATCTCCACATGTTGAGTTGTACAACCCATGAATTTTTGAAATTGTTTTGTTTGCTTCTCTTAGATGTTTGTTCTATTTTTCCTCTTAATGGCATTTCACTATCTTGAATTTGATAATCATCTTTCATTTTGTTATACTCTGAACTCAATTGATCATTTCATCATGAGTTATTGTTTTGCAATCTTTGTACACACTTTGATCTCATTTTATTTGACAACAGATGGACAAAAAGACAGTTGCAAATAAGAAGCGTCCCATATCTTCAAGTGGATCTACTAGCACTTTAAGACCACCAATATCATTGACTGAGGAGCATCGCCATCATTTTAGAGAAATGCTGAGGACTAAAATTTTCAAAACTAATGTTCTTTACAATCCAGATTTAATGAGGGAGTATGGGTTGGAATCTGATTTTCAACGCTATTTCGCTGATCCAGCTTGGGTAAGATTGTTCGCTATCCAAGAGAAGACTTATAAGGCGATCACTTTTGAAGTCCTTTCATCTTTTGAGATTGCTTACCCATATCCAGTCAATGGGCTCAACAATGAGGTTTCTTTCTCCACCTTTGGCCAATATTATCACATTCCTATGGTACAATTTTGTGTTTATTCAGGCCTTTACACTAAGGAGGAAGTACAAAGCGATGATTTTCAACAACTTCCAAACACATGGGATCAACAAGTTGACATGAAAAATTTTTGGAAGTCGATTTCAACCAGGTGGCCTTATGATTCATCTACTTCTAGAGGCACTCAATTACGAGAGAATAGTGCTCGTTTGCTTCATTGGATGCTTGTTCGATCCCTGAATGGTCGAATTCATAGTACTAGTGTTGTGAGTCAACCTGATTTATTTGCCATGTTTAGCATGATGACTAATACTAGAATTAATGTTGCTCTTCAATTAGCTTTTGCAATTCGTCACCAAACGCAAATTTCAATTCATGGTGTGTTTTGTGGAGCTTTTATTACTAGAATTTTGAGGAATATGGGAATTTTTCCGAGTGAAGAGCCTGAGGACGTTGCTTCTGCTTCTTACATGATGTCTGAAAGTATTCTTCTTCAATGGCGCTTTCCTAAGGCTGCTAATCTTCAAGATGAACCCGTTCCTCCAACTGCTGAAGATGAGTCTGTTCAGCCTTTATCTTCTCGCCAATTGATTGAGGAGATAAACACTTTGAAGAAACAATAGACAAAAATCCTCAAGAGACAGAAAAAGCTTAAAACTCTCATTGTTTCATGTTTTAAGTCTATTGCTGGCACATTACAGTCATCTTTGCCAGCTTGTGTTTATTCTTCTAGCAGTGATGACAACGATGATAAGGAGCCACACTCCAATCCATTTGCTCATCGCATATCTGGATTAGCTGCTGGTGATGATGTGGATGATTTTGATCGAGAAATTGATAATTTTGTAGCTGAAGAAGTAGGAGCAGATGACCCAGTCGGTGGCACAGAAATTTTGGACCATGGCTGTCACGCCCCGAAGGGTCCCCTAAACGTGGCAGTCCGCCGTACACAATATTAAAGCTTAAGAATGACCACCTCAATCACGCGAAGGCTTCCATACTATGTATAAGGCGTCTAACACATGAAGGAGACACATCGAAATGATACATTTTATGTTGATACAACTGAGTAATAATGTAAAGGAAATACAAATTTACTATACTTCAGATACAAATCACTATACTTCAAAATACAATCATTCAACTTCGATTACATTCATCCACAGACTTCCCTACATAAACTATTACAAGACAAATCATAAAACTAGCTGATAACTTCAAACATTCATATTCTTTGCCGAAATCTCGGAGTCATACCCTGCTCCAACCAATTCAGTCCCCACTTTGCATTCTTGAGATAACCTGTTCATTTAAACAACTATAGGGGTATAAGCTACACTAGCTTAGTGAGAATTCCCTTAATCCCGTACCATAACAATCAAGTTATAATCAATCATATGTTATGCATGAACAAACACGTGAGCAAGCAATTATGCATAGGCATCCGGAACCCACAAACAGAACGGATTTACGCCCTCCGTATCTTGGGTTAGGAATGGTATTGAGTCTACATGACCGCATCTAGTCCCCAAGCCCTCGGCTCTTAGCACTCGACTCGGCTAGGCTCATCCAAGAATGCATCCACATGCGCCTTAGTATCCCTGAATGAGCTCTGGCACCAGGCTCGTTATCCAAACGAGGCATTACGGACCAAACCGATCGACCTGCGTAGAGTAGCATGCTACCAAATGCAATATGTCCGATGCGATGCATGATCAATTTAATTTTTGCTTAGGTCAAAATATTTATACGTTCTTTAGGGTGACCATCCAATATCATACACATAACATAAATGATATGAACAGTGTAGTTATCCAATCAAATCGTGGTTTCGATATGCTTTAGTATTCTTTGGCATACATTCATCACAGTCTCATCATATATGCCATCCCCATTCATATCGATTTTTATCTTGTTCCTATAATTCTAATGCAACTAACTACAATCACAATCAAGGTAACAAAACAAGGAGAAAACTCACTCGGCCATTGGATCACCGGTCTTCTAGTAATAATAATTCGGTGGCAGGGAATCGTCGATCTCGGGATCTCCTAAAAAGGAAGAAATATTCTAATAAGTATTTCATCACTTAACTAATCCAAACTATCAAATTCGCAATTCGCGTCCTAAGCGGGAATTCCAACTTAAAACGGCCATAACTTGGTTATTTTAACTCGGAATCTCGCAAATTATATATCGATTTCTATCTACTTCGAAAGATCTATCTATTTCTAATATTATTTTCAAGTTTTGAAAAATTTGAAGCTTCGAAAAGGTCGGATCAGATTAGGGCAGCAACAATTTCAATTTTCGAAAAATAGTTTTGTAATGTTTGTAATGTTCCTATTATATAGAATAGCTATACATGCAATATGAATGATTTCCTAACATAAATGACATGAGATGAGCTTAATGTATGCATGGTCTTGATGATTTTTGGTAAAAGAAAATTTTGGCATTCTTTATTTTGCAAGACTTCAACTATAACTACTTTTGAAAAATCTAGTTTTCTAACTTTGATCATTTCTATTTGTTTTGGATTTATTACTTAAGAAAATATAATTATTTTTGTTAAAATTGAGTCTTCATTATATATATTACTTATGACCTTCATTTCTACATAAAAATTTCCATTTTACACTTTGTAAATATATTTTCCAATATGATTTACTCAAAATCCGAATTTTAGAAAATCCACTTTTTGAATGATTCATTTGGGGAAAACTTGTTTAAAGCATTAAAATTTAAGGCTTTACTATATCAATTACCTAAGGACTTCATTTAACACATAAAACTTGCAATTTGAGCTCAAATACTAAGTGATTACTTATGCATCATCTCAAATTACGAATTTGACAATTGATCACTAACTCAAAATTTTTCATTTTAATTCCATTACTTGTTTAACACCTTACTCATGCCTAAACTCATTTTAACTTGTAAAAATCATTGCTTAATGATATCTATTACCTATATACTTCATTTTTCACATAAAACATGAGTTTTGGAGTTGATACATGGGTTCTAAAAATTGGTCTTGGTTGGGATCCGAATTTACAAAATTCATTTTTGGTTATATCTTTTGATAAAATCTATCTAAGCTCATGAAAATCCATTCCTTACATATCTATCTAAGAGCCTTTCATTTCTTAAATAAAAACTTCATTTTTGAGTTGGAAAACATGTTTTTAAAATAGGCCTTGGCCAAAATCCGAAAATAGAATTTTTATTTTGAAAATAACTTTTGAAAATCACTTTTGATTCTTGTAAAAAGAAGTCTTGATGATATCATATATTAAGCCTTCATTTTCTTAAGAAAAATTACATTTTGACACTTGGAAAGTGGTTTTTAAATATTGGTCTTGCCAAAATACGAATTTCACAATTTTGTTCAAGTTCAAATCTAAGATCTACACATAATATGAACATACACCTAGATGAAACCCATGAAAACAAACTTTAAACTCATAGATCTAAACTTTGCTCATCAAAATTACTCATTTATGTTATCTATACCCTAAGCCCTTCATTTTAAATGAAAAATACACATTTTGAAGTTGAAAAACCACTTTTCTAATATGGTTCCATTTTCATCCGAATTTTCAAAATTGATTTTTGTTGAAAACAAAATAGATCTTGGTTTCCTACAACTTTCCTATCATCAAGCTATAGCAAGTTGTTCATGAACATAAACAAAGATCTAATGCATCTATGAACTCAAAACTTTAGATCTAGTTTTCTAAACTAGTTTTACATGCATGAATCACTAAGATAGACATGTGGATGCTAGATCTATGCATAAATCATAAGGAATAACAAAATAACAACTTAAATACAAGATCTATGGCATAAACAAAAATCAAAGCTACAAAAAGTTAGATCTACAAATATATCAACTTTAAACAAGAAAATAATTGAAATACAAGATAATAAAAGTAGAGAAAAGGAGTGTTTCATTTTTGGCATCATCATCCTAAGCTTTTAAGCTTATGGAAGGTCATTTGATGCATGAAACCTTCATTACACTTTACCTATATCACCTATGGAGGCTTTGAGATGAAGATTTGCTTAGAAATCTTCAAGAAATATGGTGGAAGCTAATGGAAGATGTGGGGGCAGCTTGGTTCTTGAAGAACAAGAACAAGAAGAAGAAGAAAAGAGAGGAAAATAGAGAGAGAAAAGTTAAAGAATGAAAGAGGGAAAGTGATAAATGAAGGAGTGAGAGAAATGAGTGTATTAAATGTGTTTTAATTAATTGAAGAGAGAAAAAATAAAACATGTAGAAAATAGGGGGGAGGGGGGCTGGCGTGATTTTGAGGAGAGAGGGAGAGAGGAAATTTTGTTAAATTTTGACTTGAAATTGTAATGTAATTAATGGTATGTGTAACTTTTTGAAGAAGGAGTGAAATATAATTAATTTTAGTCAAAATATGAGTAAATAAAGGACAATGGCATCCATGAAAGAGTAAAAAATCTGCCATCAATTGTGGGATAATGTGTAGAAAGATTGAAGTGAAAAGAAAGTGATATGTGTAAGGTGTATTTGAAGGTATGTGTTGTAAGAGTACTTTATTAATAAAATGAATTAAATAAAATAAAATTGTAAAATTTATCCCAAATATTTGTAGCAGATTTTTCATATTAAAATTAAATAATTATTTGAATATTTTAGTATTTAACAAATATGTTACCGGTATGATCAAAATACGCGAATATGGGCTATAAATGATATTTTTATAACCCGAAAAATTCTAAAAAATTATTTTATGAAAATAAAAATATTTTTGAAATATTTTCCAATTATTAAATTAAATTATTTTATTTTTATATGGGTCTTAAACAGAATCTGATCCCGTAAGGATCCGAAACGAATTAAATTTTAGAAAAAAAAAATTTCTATAACATATAAAATATTTATCTAAAAATATAAGGCTTTATAAAAAAAATAAAATTTTGTAATGAAATAAAAAATGAATAGTGCAAAAGACGACTCAATTACCGGTAATAATGAAAATACGATAAAAAGGTTATAACTGTAACTTTTATAGCCCAAAAAATACGAGTCTAATGGTACTATTGGTATATTTTTGATATCTCGAGCCTCGAGACACGCTTTTTGAAGTCTGTATCCGAACGGGTTCGAAATAGGTCAAAATTTTACCAATCTGATATTTTTAAACAAACTTATATTACTATGAGCTATTCTATATATTTAACTATATCTCGGCCTCTAGGGTTAGGGGCACTAGATTGCCGGACTTACACTATTGTATTTCGGTTAGGGTTTCCGGGTGATTTTCCGGTTTAGACCTTTGACAATTTGGAAACTGATATTTATGTCATACAGCATATTTAATTTGAGAAGTTTATTTTAAATTTTTTTTTGTAAGTATTTATTATTTTTAACGTTTTCGAAATTTTTGAATTGGGTTTCATTTTCGAAAGTTAATAGTTATTTACTTTTTATTAATTTGTTTTTGGGCTTTATTACCCGATTTTATAAGTCGGAGTTAAATATGAAATTTTTTCGTACGTCGTGGTTTTGAATTTGAAGACCACTGAGTTCCTATTTTATTTTTAAGGATTTTCATTTTCTCATGATTAAGAAATTTTTGGATTCATTCGTGATTTAGGACTTGTCGAAATTTGGTTTTAATTTGGAGTGATTTTTAGGGCTTATTTTCGAAGTTCACCTTGAAATTATTTACTGAAATTTTTTGGGGCTTACAATGGCTCTGACAATGATGATGCTGGAACCATTTTTCCAACAGGAAGTGGAAGATCTGATGTTTGATTTTGTTTTATCTTCCTACAAGTTTATTTTGTTTTCTAGTTTTGAAAAAAAAAAAAAAAAACTTAAGTCTGTACTTAATTCCCACTCTTACTCATTTGTTTTCATTTCTTTCTAACCTTGGTGTTTTCTGTTTCTTTTCTGTTTCTTTTATCCTTGTTTGCATTTTGTTGCAGGTTATTCTTAATTGGATTTTTTATGCCACCATTTTAATCTTCAGGGCAGTACCTTTTCCTCTCTCTGTTTCATGCCTTTATTTTGTCATTCTATTTTTTTTCCTCCTTTGATTTATCATGATAAGAAATTGCGAACAATGTCTCACACAAGTGTGGGGGAAGGAAGTAGATACTTTCTTTAAGAAGAAGAGAAATTAAGGGTGTTTTGTGCTAATTTTGCCTTGCTCAGACGTTTGAAAAAAAAAATTAAATTCAAATTTCTTACTAACTCTTTGTAAAATAATTGGACTTTGAAATCATGATATCATTTGGAATCTATAGAATCTCTTTACACTCTCATTTTACTTTACTTTGAATCCTTAATACTTAGTCAAAGTTATGATTTAAAATCTAAGTGAAACAAGTTTACTTACCTTTAATGATGAATTTTAGAGTTGGATTTAGATTTGGAGTCCTTAGTAAGAGGTTAAATGGTTTTATTTTTAAGTTCTCTAGGATTATATTCTTCCATTAAGAATCTTGAAAGTTCTTTAATTTCTGGTGAAAGGGCAAATGAGATATTTCTCTTAGAATTCTCTCCTAGTCTCAGAATAAAAAAAACAAAAAATTAAAGAAAGCTTTTACTCCGCTGACTCAGGTAAGTGGGTCAAGAGTATGGAAATCTGAATGTTAGAGCAGGTTAGAGTTCGTTAGGGTATTTTAAAACCTGGTCACTTGAGTGATGAACTCGGGATGTACCGACTCAATGATCTCACTATAACAAGAAAGATAAAAAGGCAAATAAGGCTGAAAAGATGCGGGCAAAAACCCGTCTAGAGGAATTAGAAAAGATGGAGTTAAAATCCTCCCCCTCTGAAGGTCAATTTAATAATCATGCTTAAAAAAATAAAAATAAAAATAAAAATTAAGAACACAAAAAGGAGAGAAGACTAGGGGAGATTTCGATGTAACATACTTTCATTTTAGATTCTTGTGCTTAGAAAGATGATTGATGGAATTATATACTCTCAAGTGAACAAATGAAGTGGACCAAGTCTCTTTTTACTTTGTTTGACCTTGGATTTACTTTTTACTTTGAAAGCTAGTATTAAAGAGTAAGGGTAAAGCTTGGTTTACTTTGATTAATTTTAGAAGATTGGCTAAAATATTTAGTTGATTCAATAACCTATGGTAGAGTGAGAGTTTTCTTTTAAGAATGAAGGATTTAAAATGAACTTGAATGATTGTTATCTTGTTATATGAATCATGATTGATGATTAGTCCATTTGTTGATCATTTCTCCTCAGTTTTTAATGATATAAATTGTTTTGCTTGAGGACAAGCAAAGAGTTAAGTGTGGGGGAAATTTGATAAGTGATGCAACACCCTTATTTCTAAGATAATTTTGGGCTCATTATTTGTTTTTCCAAATGAAAATCATCTAAAACTGGTTCTTAGTGCTTAATTTGTCAATTTTAGGCTCTCTACAAAGAAATATTTCAAATTCAACAATTTTGGAGCTCAACAGTACATTTAAGGACAAATCAGAAAAGCAAACAGCCACTCAAACAACCCCGTTTGGAGGGGTGTTTGGAATCAGGACGCCCAGGATTTGACCAGTAGCCGCAACAGCTGAGCAAACAGCCCTGTTTGCAAGGATGTTTACTCCAGTTTTGAGGACAGCAGGCGCAACAGGCAAGCAAATGGGGCCGTTTGTACCCCCGTTTGTAGCAGCGAATTTTCTTCTATGCTATTTTTCTTCTCTTTCTGTATTGGACCCATTTTTATATGCTGGAGAGGAGAGAGAAAGTTAGTTACACATTTTTAGAAAGAATTACATACAACTTTTTCTTCTGTTTTTGTGAGAGATTCTTATGGGAAATCAAGTTACGAAGGATTCAAGCAAAGATTCATCCAGATTATTAGATCCAATTTCTTGAGCTGAACTTCATTTTTACAGGTTATATTCATGATTTTGATATCTTCCATTTCAATTCAATTGTTTTTGTTATCTTATGGAAGAGTAGATTGTAGATCTAGATCGAGTTCGGAATTTAATTTCATCATGTGTTGAGAATTAGATCTTAATGAATTTTTGTTGAATCTCTTATATTCTAATTGCATGTTCTTTAACGTTTTCTTAAACTCGTATCTTTTGAATACAAGTTTATAACTGATTTTGTTTAAGTTGATTGAGAAATCACTTTCATGAATAGATCTATGCAATTAGATAAGATTTGATTGTGATCCTAGAGATAGGTTACAAGAATCTTCTGTGTTTCTTCGGTTTTCTTGAGTTCTTGAACTTTTTGCGATTTTAGATTGTAATTAGTTAAGGAGAGATCCTAATTAATCGATCTAAAATTAGATAAGCTGATATATCTGAGAGGATTATCAATTTGTTTTAGGAACTCAACAGTATAAGAATTCAACTGAGGTAATCTTTAGTTTTTCTATGATTCACATGATAAAAATAATGAAGAACAAGATCTAGGTCAATTTTTTATATTGTTTTCAAATCTTGCTTAATTCTTGTGAACTTGTGTTTCCTAAACTGTTGCAATTTATAATTTCTTTTATTAGATAGTATTACTGATCTACCTCTCATTCATCTCGCTAAATAGTAGAGTTAAAGTGATCACTAGTACTTATTCTATCCTTGTGGACGACCTCGATCTAACACTATTCTACGAATTGATAGGTTCACTGCCTGTTGCTCTTCGTAGTAGTTGAGAAAGAGTTTTATAAATTTTAAACTACGATTGCAATGATTTTAACCGTCATTAGGCTGTTACACTTTTCCTTTGTGAGCATTTAGAAGCTAAGTGCTCTTTTTCTTTGCAGATGAAACAAGTCACAGCCATTTTCTTTGGGCAAGCATAAACCATGTGACCAGACTCGCTACAAAAGAAGCACTTGTTCCTCAACTGTGGGCATTGCCTCAGGTAATGGCTTTCCTTGCCCTTCCAACAAGTAATGTTAGCCTTAGATTGAGTAGGCTTCCCACTTGCGTTGTCCTTAAATCCTTGATAGGGCCTATATCTCTTGCCCTTGCAGCCAGAACTTGAGGCGTCAAATTGCCTCTTTCCAAATACTCTTTTTTTGGTTCATTGTACTTCCTTTTCTTAGCCCCTTCAATCACACGGGCTTTTTCAATTAATTCCACATAAGTCTTCAACTCCGATTCCTCCAATTTAATTCCCAGGTCCTCATTTAGACCTCCCAGGAAGACTTATTTTTTCAGCTTTTCATTATCTCGGAATGATTCTGGTGCATACTGAAGTAAATGATTGAATTCTATTTCATATTGCTCAATAAATCTCCCCCGCTATTTGATGTGCAAGATTTCGGCACTATATTGTACACTAAGACTAGAGGGGAAGTAGTTTTCCAAAAATTCCTTGCGGAAGGTTTCCCATGTCACAGGTGGAGTCAAGCTTCTCTTTTTGGATTCCCACCACATCCTGGCATTATACCTTAGCATGTAAGTGCCATAATCCAACTGGAGGTATGGGGAAATCTCATATGCAGTGAAAGAGCGCTCAACTTGCGCTAACCAATTTGACGCCTCATCGGGCTTTCCAAATGTCCCATCAAAATAACGATTACTTTTGATGAAGTCCGGTAAAGAGCTCCTTTGATACCTCCTGTAAGGTGGAGGGGGTGGAAAAGGTGCATTGTAAGATTGTTCTTCTGGTGGTAGAGGAATTTCTGTAGTCATCCCTCTATGAGCTGTAGGTGGTGGTGGTGGTGCTGAATCCCTCATGCTTTGTTCGGGATTAGGTTGCTAGTGAAGGTTCTGGGTTTGGATGAATGCATTTAGCAAGTTTGTTAGCTGTTCTATCGCATTCATCATCGCTGTTTGAGAATTTGGAGGTGCTACCTCATGTTGATTAGGTTGTGGGTAGTTGGGTAGATTCTCATTACAAGCCTCATTTGGGAGGGGATCCTGCTCCTGATTATAGTTCCTTTGATTACGTCCGTTGCACATTATTTGGTAAGTTTTTGTGTCTTCTTGAAGTTTTAATTTGTAAAAGTTAATTTATCATACAAGGTTCATGACTTAAGAAAAATTCGAGAATCATAAAATTTCAAAAAGGGAAATCAATCTTATAAATCTTCATATAATCATAAGAAAACCATAAAACAAAAGAACTCATATATAGTAATAAATTCACAAGTTTAGAAAGATGATATGAATGAAGTGGTGCTCATGCAACTAAATATAGTTAATGTCGTTTATAGCTAATGCATAACATGATTGTTCGGAAATCTATGAATCTTTGTAATATAAAAGAATAACATTTTTCTTTCCTTTAAAACAAAACATAGTACTTCATTAATTGAGCGAGCCATACAAGGATTTACAACAAAATTTTTCAATTCGCAAAATTTGGCAAGCCATTAATCTAGCCTTAGTCTTAGACATCACCTTCTAGCCATCAACAAAACAAAAGATACAAGAAAAGAAAAGAAACAACATACTAAGCCGTCAAAGAAACTTAAGGCAAATTGGCATATCGCATTACCTTCTACCAAAAGGTTTTACTTGGACTCTATGGGTCAAACTTGTCTCCTCTTCCTCAATCTTCACTCGAGTCGTCGTGGGTCGGGCTAGGGAGCCATCCTCTACTAGAAGAATTGTCGTCATCCTGACGGACGAACTAGCTTAGATATTCTCTCATCATTAGCCTTCTTCTCCTAGTGGGTCGAACCAAAATCTCATGGTCATGCTCCTCATCCTCCTCATTTCCTCCCACTTCTTGCTCTTCCTCATGATTTACTTCTTCCTCTCTAACTCTCATTCCTTGTTCATCAACATGATTTTCTTTTATTCCTAACTCTCTTCTCGCTTCTTCCCATAATCGGTCCACTGTTTCTTGAGCTTCCCTCCTAATCATCTCATCCTCATTTTTTACGTCCATTGGTTTAGGGACCACGGGTTCAGGAATCACTTCATTAATCACTGAAGGCGCTCATTCTCAACATAGATGTCTCTCCAAACTGTGGGATCTATCTCGAGTTCACTTCTACCACAATCAGGGATCTCTAAGTCTCGGTCAAAATCCCAATTGGCTTGGCTGGGTTCTTGGTTCACATCTTCCTCTATTCCTATGGGAGGGGTAGGGGTCCTTGGCACTACATCTTCTGCCCAGTTCAGGTCCTCCTCAGGATCTTTCTCCTCCTCCTCCACTTCCTCTTCAACCTCCTCAATCTCATTGTTTTCTCCTGGAACAGGCACATTCCTCAATTGCATATAGACATCTCTAGCTGGTGGAGGTTGGATGTTCATATGGGGTGGAAGGATGTCTAAGTATACGGCATGCCAAACTATGTGATTCAACGCGTCTGCCATATTCCAATCATGATGGTTAGAGAGGTCGTCATGAGCATATACATAGAGGGGTCCTATGTTAGTCCATACTCGAAAGTCTGGAGGAGTTGGGTTCCCTTCGTTTTTCAGAATGAAGATGGCTTCTCTCGTCATGGGCTCACGCTCATATTCCACCATGATCCTCTCCATGGTGTAGATGGTTTCTAACTTGGTCCATCTCCTCCTCCTCATGGGGTCATACCTCACTTGATCTACAATTGATGCCCATCTAGTATACCTCAATCCTTCCTTCCAAAGTTTAAACATTTCTCCCAAAAGTCTAGGGATTTCTTGCCAAAGTAAAATCTTCACATAACTCCGTTAACCTCAACCGATACTCCACAAAAGTTTCATCATTCCTCTTTATAAAATTCCTAGCATGCTCACGGGTCTCTCCCAGGAAGACCTACAATAAGAAAAGACTTCTAATTAGCCTAAAACTTTTAACTCCATTTTAACCTATTTGTTTAACTTATAGGTTCAACTTCTTTTGGTTCTATTGTCTTGCTTTATAACCTAGTTGTAAACCCCCGAAAATTTTCATAATTCTTAGAAAATGATCCTAGAAGTCTAAATATCAAAATTTAAATCCCGAAAATTGGCTCAAGTTAAAACTTAATTCCAAATAAGATCAAAAACGAGTTTTCTCAATCTTGAGAAAACAAGAACCTTTGAAACAAAATATAAAGTCCAACTACCGGTTTAATCAATGTCCATACGCCAATCAAATCATCTACCCAATTCCTAAAACGCAAATCAAAACGATAGATCCAAGTACCGCTTAACAACAAAATGATAAAATCTTAAATCCTTTAGTAAAATTTTAGAATCACAATTTTCAATTTTCACCAAAAGTCAAACTGAGTCAAACTCATAACCCTAGACTTGGTTAAACGATCCCGAGAACTAAAAACTATTAAATAATCACAAATAAAATAAGATAAACCATAGATGTCGAGCTATAAAAATAAAACGATCAAAACTCGAAAATTATACGATCTTACGAATATCTCAACGAAACCAGAAGTCAAATCAGAACCCTCAATAAAGCCTATAACGAACCCTAGTGTTTAAGATCCAGCAATCTCGCGTTTTCAAACCCTAGAAAACGAAATTAAGCCAATAGCTTAAAATAGTTCGTAATAATATAGGATAACATAAAAATATCAGATTCGCGAATTTCGAGTGTCCTCGGACTCAAACGGGATCAGTTCTCAAAAAGCGTGCCCCGAAGCTCGGAACACTAAAAATATTTCTTTAACACCAAAAGACTTGTAATTAAATAAGGTTTTCAAAAATATCAGTTTTAGAATTTTTCGGTAGCTAAAAATAACAGATATAGCTCGATTACGCGTATTTTTATTACTACTGGTATTTTATATGTCTAGTCTACTATTCATAGTACTATTCCTACTATTCATTACTATTTCACTATCTCTACTTTTTCTTACACCTATTTCTTATACCTACATACTTATTTTCTTACTTTTTATATTTCCAATACAACTTTAATCACATTAAACTTTACACATTTCTTCTTTTATTACAAAACAAATTAAAATAAATCAATTTCCCCTCTCTCATGAAGCAAACCGACGCTACACCCCTCCCATTTTCTCTCAATTATTTTCTTTTTCAAATTATTTTATTACATCTAAAAATCACTCCAAAAATTCTATAAATACCCCCTTCCTCTTTCACTCTTTTGCACAATTCATTTCACTACCAAAACTCTCTCAAAATCTCTCCACAAATCCTCTCTTCAAAAATTCTCTCTACCAAAACTCTCTCAAACAAATTCCTCACAAAACTCATTCCTTATACATAAACCTTCTACCATATATCACTACTCCCATAATACCCATTTCATCTATCATCTTCATACCACTTACACACTTTAGGTAAAGATTTCTTCCAACTATTATTCACTCATGTCATGTAACTTAACATGACTATGGTGTTGTTTTGAAACTCATATGAGTAGTAAAAGCAACAACATGTTCATGTTTTGTTCTTGTACATAAGCTTTCTATTTTATTATGTTGTTATTATTATTTTTATTATTTGCTTCTAATCTAACTTATATATAGCATTATGTATATTATGTATATATATTTATTTAGAGCATATAAGCTCATTTGTTATTTATTTACTTTCAAGTTATGCAATTTATTTATTTCATGTTGTTATTAAGACTAGTCTTTCTAGTCTTAGACTTGTTTATATCAAGTCGAAACAATCTTTTATTTATTTTCTTTAATCTTTCGGGACTAGTCCGTTCTTAGTCCTGGGATGCGTTGATATAACTAAGGCTCCAATACTTGACCGGGATACCTTGATGAAGCTAAGGTTTCCAATACTTGATATTTTATTTTCTTGCTTATTATTTGTTTCTAGTATTTTCTTATGTTCTTATTACTTTATATGCTCATGATACTTGCAATTACATAATGTTAATATCTCAACTAATCTAAAAATAGAATTTTACTTTATGAACTCAAAGCTAGATTTTCGATTATATGATTTATCACAAAATCATAAAGTTATTATCAACAACATAGAAATAGAGTTTTCTCAACGTTTTCTTAAATAACAAAGATAGATTACCAAGGAAACATAAGAAATAAATATTTTCTTTATATATTATGGTAACCTAAGTTTTAGTAGAATAAGTTGCTAATATTAAAAGTTTTTACAAAAAGCTTAAGATTTAAACTCTTTTAAACTCCATGACGAAACCAAGGAACAACTAGTTTTCAAAGATAAAATCAACCCATAAAGTTACAAACCCACTTAGGAAAATAATGATTTTCAAGTCCCTAAAGAAAAAACTTATTTTCGAAATAATATAAACAAGATAAGAATAGAAACAAATGATTTTTACCAATAAAGATTATTCTTTTCAAAAGAAATGAAAGAACAAGTTTTGGAAAGCAAAAACTTATATTTTAGAAATAGATATAAGAAGACAAGATTCATTTTCTAAAACTATCCTAAATACAAAATTATAAAAAGATTTTCAACAACCTAATATACTTTTTGATAAAATTGATCTTTTATCACTAGAAGTGAAATTTATGAAAAACTAAGGTTAAAAGAAAGTTTACTTGTTTTGGAAAAAGGAATGAAGGAAATAAAATAAGAATATACTTATTTATAATGAAAATATAAAGTTTCTTCCAAATACTTGAAAAGGAATTTATCAAGATAAGTTTTAACACTTAAAAAAAGAAGAATTGTTTTATGAAATAAATTGTTGAGACACTACCATTAGAAATTTTGCATATAAAATGAGCTTATCTATATACTCAAAGTATTTATCAAATATACGTTCATATTTATAAATATATTGTTACAAAAGGATTTCTCTTTAAAATAAAGTTGAGTTAGAAAACGGATTTACAAAAGTTTGGTAATTTTCGTTTTAAATATGTACCCAATGTTTTTGGAACCCAAATGACCTTATATGAAAAAGATAACCTTAGAAATGGATAGATCTTTTCAAATAGGTAGAAAACGGTATATTATATGCGAAATTCTGAGTTAAAATGAGCAAGTTATGGCCATGGCCATTTTACGTTGGAATTTCCTCTTATACGATTTTACCGCGATTTTAAGAAAAGTTTAGAATCTCCAAGAATAGAAAATTCATGAAAGACTTATCCCGGGTATTTCTGTTGTCTAGGTGACGAAAGATACGAGATTACCTTACCCGAGAATTACTACGACTAAGAAGATCGCAAAATGGACAAGTGAGTTATTTTTCCTAATTTCATTACCTTGCTTGTGCATGTAAAGTAGTAGCATTAGTATACTAAGGAAAGATAAAAATGGATATATATATATATATATATATATGGGGAATTCGGGATTATGTGTATATACATGATTCTATGTTTATGTGTGAAATGAGAATTAAGAATATCGCAACTTCGAACTGTTTGTTTAAATAATTTTGTTCACTTACTTGTATGCCTGTTTATTGTTTGCTAAATTGATTGATCACCCCTAATAAACCTTAATAAGGTTTTGCTTAAGAAAAATAAAACGCTCACGCATAGCATCCATCGAGTCACATCTATTTCAGAAGGCTGCTACTCCTACGTGTAGAGTTGGATTGGCTGTGATCATGCGGTGCCACGGGCCATGTTCCTTCCTAGAGAATCCAAATCGTTCGGGAAAAGCGACTCTAGGTTTGGAGCCGAGCCAACCGAACGCTGTGGGTGAGGACCTGGGGACTAGAAGTAGAAGGTCGAGGACCTTTAACCCCGATTCTCTAACCTTTGATACGGAGGGGTAAATCCATTCTATATATGGTTTCCGGATAACTATATATTTGCGTAATCTTGTGATTGTTGCATTGTTTGTATAGCATATGCATGAAAATCTAAATGAACTTGTTTGAATATATGGTGCGAATGAAAAGGAATATCTCACTAAGCTAGTTGTAGCTTATACCCCTATAGATTTTGTTAAAACAGGTATACTCGTGGCTTAAATTGAGGATCATGACATTAAGGAAGTCATGAAAGGATGATTAAGCTTCTATGAAGGAAATGGAATCATAAGATGAAGTAATTATGTAAGGTTCTTTATATGTAATGACCTATATGATTAGTGATGTATTTTTATTTGAAGATAATAGAGGGATATGCCCCTAAGAATTGAAATGTAATATGTATGTTTTATGATAAGTATTCTCTTTGCCTTATTACTTACTTATTATCAATATAAATTGCGCTACTCCGATGCGTTCCCTTAGTTGTGATGTACGCCTTGTACATAATATGGAAGCCTTTGCGTGACTAAGATAGTCATTCCTAGGCTTTAGTATTGTGTACAGCGGACTGCCACGTTTAGGGTACCCCTCGAAGCGTGACACTAGTGCTCTAATACCAACTTAAATTGACAGTCCGCCACATGCCATATAAGACTCACGAATTACTACCTTATTCCTTCGGGAGTGTTGTATAGATGTAAGGCGTCCCTTTATGACAATAGAATACTTGAACCGATGGAGATAAAAAGTTTAAATTGATATTCAATAGCATTAGAATATAAATCAAGACACATATATAAATAGTTACAAAATCTAAAAGGCATTTCCCCGCAAAAGAATATTGTTAATATGTCTATTACAGTCATTCAATTTGGTTTCCTACGGAAGTCTAAACCAAATTGAATATAACTTCTAAAGGAAACGCCTAGCTCCTATACCTGAGCTATAGGTTACCTCTGTCTAAGCCAAATGAACGAGTGCTGCAACAAATAAAAACTATGAGGACGTAAGTTATACTAGCTTAGTGAGTGAGAACTTCCAAGATTACGTTCACAAAACATCATACAAGCAAGTGATTAATTAGATAAATGATATGAATCAATCATATGGAAAACAACAGACATATGACTAGTCGGAAATCATATGTGAATGGACTTTCGCCCTCTATCCCGGGTTAGCAGATTAACAAATACTGCGGTACTACCAAAATATGCCATTTTGGATCACGATCAACCAACTTATAACTTCATTTATGGATTACGATTAACCAACTCATTATTTTCGTTTATGGATCATGATTAACCAATTTTTACTCCGTTTCGAATCACGTGCAACCAATCAATGCTAATGCTCCATCCCCATTTATGATATGAATGAATCCATATTTATTTTCAATTCCGAATAGTCAATTATATCAATTTCTTAGGTGATCAATCAATAATTGCAGACAATCAATCCTAATTCCTCTATACAAGCATTAGTTAATCACTCGGCCTCGGTATTCTTATTTTCAATTTCTCATATCATCAATAAACATACATAATTCCCATTTATCCCTACCATACATATTCATTTTATCTTTACCAAAAATCTAATGCAACTATCATTACAATCACATACAATAAATGGAATCGGAAGTAATACTCACTCAGCCATTGGGAACATCGGTCCTCTAGTAATAGTAATCTGGTGGTAGGGAATCGTCGATTTTGGGTTCACCTAAAAAGGAAGAAATAACCTAATAAGTATTCCATCACTTAACTAATCCAAACTATTAAATAAAACTATCATTTCCGTAATTCGCGTCATTTGCGGAAGTCCTGATTTAAAACGGCCATAACTTGATCATTTTAACTTGGAATTTCGCAAATTATGTATCGATTTACATTTACTTCGAAGGATCTATCTAATTTTAATATTATTTTAATTTTTTGAAAATTTTTAGGTCACGAAACATTCTGATCAGTGGCGAATTCCAATTTTGAAAAATAGTTTTATGAATGTTTGTAATGTTTCTATTATATAGATCAACTAGACATACAATTTTGATGATTTCCTATCATGAATGGCATGTTATGAGCTTGATGTATGCATGCTCTTGACAATATTTACTAAAAGGAAATTTTAGAAATTCTTTATTTTATAAGACTTCAAGAATACATACTCTTAACAAAACTAGTTTCATGACTTTGATAATTCTCTTTTGTTTTGGGATTATTCCTTAAGAAAATCTAGTTATCCTTATTAAAACTGAGTCTTTATTATATCTATTCCTTAAGGCCTTCATTTCTTCATAAAAATCCCCATTATATACTTTGTAAACATGTTTTCAAAAAGGGTCTATTCCTAAATCCGAATTTTGTAAAATTAGTTTTTGAGTGATTTCTTTGAGAAAAACTTGTTTAATACTTTAAAATTCTAAGCTCTATTATTCCTATCCTCTAAGGGCTTCATTTCTTAAATAAAACTTTCATTTTGAGTTTGAAAAATAAGTGTTTTCATGTCATTAGTCCTAAATTACGAATTTCTTAAAGTAACAAGCAACTCAATATTTCCTATTCTATTTCTACTCCTTGTTTTACATATTTTTCTTAGCAAATCCCATCTCAACTTATAAAAATCATCACTTGATGATATCTATTATCTATACTCTGCATTTTTCATATAAAACATAAGTTATGGAGTTGATGAAAGGGTTTTTAATGCATGGTCTTGAAGTCATCCGAATTTTCATTTGAACATTTCAAACAAAAATTTTTCCTTTTTAAGTTTCTTGTCTCATCTACTTAAAGATCTATAAACTACAACATTCATATATACAAGACAAAAGTCTTTAGGGTTCATTAATGCATTAAAACATAAATATCCATGAGATCATGAATGCCAAGTATAATATGAGCATTTAAATGCTAGATCTACTACTTATGATACATGAAATGGAGTTTGAAAACATGAACATGGATTTTTATGCAAGATCTTTACTTTACTCTACTATTATATGCATGAGCACGAAGATCATTAGATAAAAACACATTTAAACACAAGATCTACTCTTGTGATGGCTTGATATTCATGTAGTAGCATTTTCTTGTCCCTAGCAAGTGCTGATGGGGACTTAAATGTGAAAATACTCATGAATAGTCTTGCCACTTTAAGGTTTAGTGATAGAAAGGTTTAAGATTCATCACCTAACGCTTGAGATGAATGGAAAATGAAGAAGAAAATGAACTTGTGTGAGAGTGTGTGTGTGTGTATGTATGCTAGGGTCACAGCATATGGAGAAAAAGAGAGAGAGTTTGTGAGTTTTTGAAAAGTGAAAATGAACGAAAGAGAGAGAAGGCTTAAAAGATAATATATATTAAGGTAAATTAGGGTTTGTTTTAATTATAAAAAGGAAGAAAAATAAAACAATTGATGGGGGAGGGGGGGAGGCGTCGGTTCCAAAATGGGAGGGAGAGGGGAAGAGTTTTGAATTTGTTTTGTTTAATAATTTATGTAATAATAAGTCTTAAATGTAATAATTCTTAAGAGACAAATTATCCTTGGAAAAGAAAACGTAATTGAGTATTTGTAAGGATGTAAGAGTAGGGAGTGGCTTGTGAGTATAGTAGGTTGTACTTGTGAATAGTAATGAATAGTAAACAAGACAATTAATTTTTCGGTAGTAAAGAAAATACGAGAAAAAGGCTATATCTGTATTTTTTATAAAACAAAAAATTATAAAAATTATATTTTTGAAATCCTTATTAAATTTGGGTTCTAAAGAGCATTCTGGAATATTTTTCAAATTTCGAGTTTCGGGGCTCACTTTTTTGTAATGGATCTCGGAAGGCTCGGAATGGAGAATTTTTTTATTTCAGATCTTTTTATGGTTTGAAATATACTTTAGAATAATATTCCATATTAAATTATTTTACAATAGTCCTTTTAGTTTGAAATCGAAGGAAAGCCGGATCCAGGGTTCTTAGGTCCTCTCTCAAGCTTAAGTTAATCTGGTTAAGGGTTTTGGTTTCCGAAGTCTACTTGGTTACTAGGAAAACTGGGGTTTACATTTACTCCAGGTTTAGGACTAGTTGTAAATGGTTCTAAACTATGCTGGTTGCCAGCTAATTGAAAGATAACAATCTTGTGGTTGCTGCATTAGTTATTAGGAGTGCATGTGAATTTGTTTGATGCTTAGTCATGCATATTTGTTTGTGGTATGGCGTACTAGGCCTTTGTGATTACTCTTTAATTTTTCAAGTACAGGTGAAGATGAGATGATTTATGACTTATCTAGATATGATATATATATATATATTGATCATGGGGATGGCGATAGTAGATTTGACTTTCCTGCTGAGGACCAGTAGATTTAGATTTAGGAGAATAAGAGTGAAGATTAGAAGATCATATGAAGTTTTTGAGATTATGTTTTTAGACTTCGAAAGATTTTAAGAGAAAAGTTTATATGAATTACTTAGATTTCATATAAATAGTATTTAGGTTAATATTAGTTATGTCTTTTAAAGAGATGAATTATATACATGATTTAAGATAACCTTTTATTTGAGTTATTGGAGATATGTATTTTGAATAATTTTGTGGATTTATAATTTTATAACCTTGGCATGTTCTTTTAAAGAAAAGGACACGTGGCCAGTTGTAATGCTATTAAGTTAGGGTGTTACAAGGTATGCCCATTTAATTTAGAAAAAAATGATTCTAAACTTAAATTAAAAAAAAAAAAAACACTTCGAGCGCCTTCATTGAACTCACCCAAGTGCCTATCTTTTTTTTTTTTTTCACTTGCAAGTGCTCCAACCACATAAACACAGCATAACTAACACTAATAACTTATAATGAACATCGACCTACCCTATTCAATCTAATACACAATTAATATAATTTGCTGGTGATCCAATTTAAGATAAGTCACCTTCCCTTTGTATTAGAGTCTCCTGGTATAACCCCCAATAGGTTATAACAAAATGCAACCCAACCAATAGAACCATTCCCTATAATAGTTATCCCATTTACCTACAAGCCCAACTGAACCTCTACATCTTAGAGAGTTATTGTCATCTCTTCAGTTGGCATGTGAAACATATGTGTCTTTAGCCTCCAATGCTCAATAAGTCCCATTATGAAGTGCCAATCAAGTTAGATGAATGGCAGTTTACTAGCCTCTTAGAACCCTATCCGTTAGAGATATGGCCCATGTGGTGATCAGGATACTTAAGACTCATCTCTCGGCATCTAATAGTTGGCACCTAAGATGGTACGATAAGGTCAGCATTACCTTGCATATATAAACAACATAATCATTACCTTTGTACTTCAAAAAATAGATCAAGATGAATTCTCAAGTAGTTTACCTCTGTAGCCTACACAACCTTTGCCGATGTGTCCCCTCTGTGTCAATACTGATCTGTCTATAGGTCTGGGCTCCATATATCCTATAGAGGAGAATAGCAAAAAAAAGATATCAAACAACGATCTACGTAGGAATGCAACCGGGGTGGGTCGTTACAGGGTACTTGACTGCCTGCCCCGATAAAAACCCTATAGAGTTTAGGCTCGGGTTTTGGGTTGTACTCATAACCCGATGGGTAACCTGACCCAGCATGATTAGAAATAAATTAAAAATGTTAGTTTAAGGAATCTACTTGTTCATTAGTTGAATGATGTTTTTTCGTATAATCCTTTTGTTATTCATGTATTGAGTCACATGATAGGATATAAATAAGTCTACTTACTCTCATGAATGAGGATAATTGATTGATTTTTCTTTTCTTTTTAAATTATTTTTCCTAACATATACAATTACTAGTATCAGGTTCCCTAAAATTGGGTTAGGTCAGGTCGGGTCGGTTGAGGACACCTTTTATACAATTGGGTTGGGTTTGGGTTTTGAATGAAACATCTTAGACTCACCCCCATTTACATCCCTAGATCTATGTAAGATAAACGTGAAGAAAAGTAACATTAATCACAAGGAACAAGCAATATATAATCAATAGTAGTTTGTGGTCTTAACCTTGCTAGTTTAAATTCAGGTATCGTCTTCTATTGTGACCTTGTTGGTGGCACACACTATAGGTGATCTTATCTGGATGACTCTTGATGTCCATCTCTATCTGGAATTGGATTTACCCTTTACATGAGTCATGGTAAGATTTGGCACTAAGCATGGGAAGTTTGTCGACATTGACTACCCCAACTCATCCCCAATAATATAAAAGTGAACTGGGTAGCACTGAATTTGATTTTTCTACCTATACCATGGTCCCACTAATGTTGATGGGTTTAATCTCATGTACACTACTGTCGTTATGGCGTGTGAGCATGGTATCCTATAAATATGCCACTTGTTGCATGCACATGTATGTTTCCTAATATCGACCTTTGTATCCGATCTCCACCATTCAAGCCACTATCTACACGATGGGGCCCTGTTTGCACTTTGAACAATCCAATGCTCTAATGAAAAGTAGTGATCTAATGGTTGGTAGCTCGTTGCCCCACAACCTTAACTTCTCTCGTGTAAAAATAGTGAATATATGGTTGTCTTTTATAACACCATTAGCCTCTGTGATACTCTTCTCCCAAATCATCACATATTTGTAGAAAATCTTTTTCACAAGTATCATCATAAGAAGGCCCCTTGCACCATGAATCACGAAACTATATGCCCCGGCCTTACTAGTAGTCATGTAACCAAAATAGTAGTTACCACCACATGCCAAGATCCATTGCTCATTAGGCAATGTAAATGATCTATCTGGCTTGGTCTTGTTAAACCATTCTACTACTTCTTCATTAATCTCCTTCACTAAATCAATTGATTTTGCAAACTTATGTGGTTGTGCATGAGATGCAATATATAACTAAATTTCAAATCCGCACATTCCTCTACACTTTGTTGAAATTACTGGCAACATGCCCAGTGTAGAATCATTGAACGATAAAGGGAAGCAACCATCCATTAGATTATACTTTGTATACTTAAATAAACTCGACCTCCCTATTGACTAACAAACATATCATCTCTTCTTCTCGATGACCAATGACATGTTGGTTTAACTTTATGAGGAACCAACTCCATGACTTTGTTGTTTCTACCAGGAACAAACAAAATGCCAAGGGGACAATCCAGTTTTCGCCATCTACCCACATGCAACTAGCAACACCTGTTTATATTTCCCATACTAAAATGTCTCATCCACATACACAATAGGTAGACATAACATGAAGGGTTCAACACAAGGTCTAAATGTCTAGAATAACCATTTAAAGATCAATTTTCTAGGCTCTGTGGATATTGTCCATCCCCAATCAAGTTATGATCCAAGATTGGTGGCTTTCATTCCATATAATAGTTTTGGAAGCTCATTGTATGCTTTGTCTCGGTCTCCATATATCATGGAAATCACCCTCTTCTCCCCTTCCCACACTCTCTGTCATGATATCTTGTATCCAAATAGATCTTTTGTGTGTGCTTGGAAGCTTTAGTCTCTATACCCATATCCTCCCTTACCATTGTCAATAACTCTTGAGTTAGGACATTATAATCTATCTAAGAGTGGTCCTAACCGACCATGGGGTAAAGACAGGTGTGAGATCCTTCCAATCTAGTAATAACAAAAAGACCCCCTAGCTTCTTCTTGTATGCATGCAATCTCCATTTGCATTCCTCATCTCCCTTAATATAATATGCCGACCATAGAGTCTTAGTTAATTCATCCACCTAAAAGTTATAGTGTTGCTTCACTTGGATGATTTTCACATGGTTTATAAGATCTTCTTTGGTATTGAACATCATACCTTTGTTAAATCATCAATGTTTGTTATGTAGCTGCTCATTGTACTCAAGCTTTGCTCGAAAGTTACATATCTATCACTACCATTGATATTGAAAAATGAGACTTCATCCCTGACACCATCTTGAGAGGCATCATTGCTTAGAGGAGGTTTCCCTTGAACTAGATGGTTGTTGTGTTTTTATTCTAGTTATGACATTGTCATGATGCTCCCTACCTTATTTAGGAGTGTCCTCATCTTCGCTATCACTTTGCTCATCCTCTATTGGATCCCCATTCTCATCAACATAATACTGACTATCCTAATTTCATTTGCAGCAATAGATTTAAAATTAGAGTAACTTCTTCTTAGATTCTGTTTTCAAGTTCTAACATTCATTTTAGCACGAGAGTGGGGTCATACTCTTCAAAGTTCAACGGAGGATGATACATCACACTTTAATGGTGTGGACTACTCTATTGGAATGTTCTCATTTGTTGGTGTGGAGTTTGG
Organism: Combretum micranthum; assembly: GCA_024138025.1. Lineage (NCBI taxonomy): Eukaryota > Viridiplantae > Streptophyta > Magnoliopsida > Myrtales > Combretaceae > Combretum > Combretum micranthum. The sequence goes on from JAMXBD010002970.1 coordinate 71,812, forward strand.
TTGAACACATCTATCCCATCAATAGTGTGGGTTGATGTATTTTGTTGGTCATCCAGGTATGGAACTTGAACTTGATTCAATTGAGATGGTGAAAGGCATAAATTATTTATGAAATTCACTAGATAATTAAGTACAATTTAGTGCTTATTGATATGATTTTTGCAGGAATTGGTATTTAATTATGATATATATTCATTTCAGGTAATATTGGAACATATCAAAGACAATTAAAGGGATTAGAGGAGAATTTCACCAATATTTATCCAACAGAGTGAACATAGACTAGAATGGAGACCATTTATGGGCACGAATAAGAGGGGTTAAAGTCACAAAAGCCACTAAGGGCCAGTTCACACCTGTGATTATTGAGATTTCCAACTCGAGAAGCTTCTAAGCCTTATTTAACAGTTGTGGTTTCCAAGTTGAGAGATTAGAAGCTTTTAAGGTTAGCATCATGCCTGTGATTACTAATAATTGGAGGAATTTTAGAGTCCAGTGGTTACTAAGGACAATGTCAAAGGCGTAATTCACCATTTTCAGAAGACCAGACTCTACCAAGGTTAAAATTAAGGGCATGGTTCGCAAAAACCAAGGTCAAAATCAAGGGCATGATTCATGAATTTCAGACTAGTCTCTACCAAGGTCTCTTTCCCGCTTGTGAATGTCGGTGTGGCTTGAAGATGACTTTTCCCGAATTTTCTTTAAATGTTATAACTAAGGGATGCAACACATGATAAATCATATATCTTGACTTGTAACCCTTGGAGAAGCAACCTAAGTACGAAAGACAACTTAACCATTCAGCCAAGAGGATAGATGCATTATCACACCATCTCATCTTTCCATTTTATTTTTTTAGGATCCCGACATCTAGTAAAACCTCTCCTTCCTTGAAGGAGGGAGAAGGTATGTTCGTAGTAAGTGTTCTATTCATCTAAGTGTTTAAATTTGTAGTTGTTATCCTGAAGAACTTGAAAGAGTCCAGGAAGTGTGTTGGTCTTGTTGTTCAATTGAAAAGACTCTAGATCTCAATTTAAATTAATTTAAAGGGGGTTTTTCTTCTCTACTTTTTTTGTTCCTTGTAATTATGTTTTTGCTTTTGTTAGTTGTTTGTGTTTACTATTGTTATATCATGTTTGAGTAGAGAAGTAAGACTTGCTTTAGCACCTTTGTAAACCCTTGAATTTTTGCTAATTTTATGCTTAAATCTTAGAATTTGAAGTCAACCGAAACCCAAAAAGTCAGAAAAAGACTACAACAAACTTTAGTGTTTAGATCCGGCAATCCTGCGCTCTTAAACCCTAAATAACGAAATTGAAATAATTATGGATAATAGTTCGTAATAATATAGAAAAGCTTAAAATATAAGATTAATTAATTTTTAGTGTTTTTCGGATCTGATCGAGATAAGTTTTCGAGAGCGTGTCTTGAGGCTCAGAATAGTAAAAATATTCTAATGATACTGTTAGATTCATAATACAAGGATTTCAAATATCAGTTTTATAATTTTTTGAAAAACTAAAAATAACAGATATCGTATTTATACATGCATTTTCTTTACTATCGGTATATTATTAGTCTTGTTTACTATTCATTATCCTATTCTACTAGTTATTACTATTTATTTGTCTTTACTTTTTCTTACTACTTATACATAGAGCTGGACAAATGGGCCATAACCCGTGGGTTGGCCCGTTTAACCCACTTTTAAAACTGGTTAGGGTTGATTTTTTTCAACCCGTTTAAAAGCGGGCTAAAAAACCCAGCTTGTTTAACCCACAGGTTAAAGCGGCTTAACCCGCAATGGGCTGGGTTGGCCCACTTTCTTTTTTAGATTAAAAAAATAGAACAGTTTAATTTTTTCGTATACGTATAATGAGTCTACGAATTATGAATAAGTATAGGTATTTGTAAGGAAACCTAAAACCTATTTTACCCTATATAGTTGAATAGTTTTGAAAAAGTATTAAAGTAACGAGTTAGGCTTTTAGTTTTAATTTGTTAAAACTTGTTCCTAGACCATAAATACCAGTTTCAATTTTATTAGATGTAAAAATATTATAAATAATTTGGTGTTTCTTCTTTTACATATAATATATATATATATTTTAATAAGTGAACTTAAACTTTATCATATATTGTATTTTAATTAAGATTGCTTTTTGTGATAAATTATTCAAAGTTTTATTGTTAGGTTTATGATTTGTGCGTTTATGAAAATATGTAATTAAACATTATTGATTGGATAGTTAAAACATTACAAGTTGATGATGAATGTATATATTAATTATAAATAAATGAATATATTAATAAAGTTGTGGGACAATTTACCTCAAAAATTTTATATCATACAAAACTACTACAAGATATATGAAGTATATTTAATCATGTGCATTCTATACTGTACAATTTTGTTCATACATTTTAAACTTATAAGATTGCTCCTGATAATAAAATTTAGAAATCTCATTATGTGTGTGTGGGGTTTTTTTTTTTTTTTTTTTACCTTTTCCTTTTTTTATTATAACTTAGTGGCTGGCCCGTCTAACCCACCAGCCGATGTGGGTTGAGTTAGGGTTATAAATTTTGGCCCGTTTATTAAAGTGGGTTAAAATTTGTTGACCCGTTTAACCCACCAGCCCGCATGGGTCGGGCTTAACCCACTTGCCCAGCTCTACTTATACACCTATTTCTTACTTTTTTTTCTTTTCCAATACAACATCACATCTTTCATATCTCACATCTTAATCACTTTTCATTAACAAAAATACAAAAAATAAAATTCACTCCCTCTTCCCATCTCTATTTATTTTTTTTTCAATTTATTTTATTACATCTAATTTCCCTCCACAAAATTCTATAAATACTCCATCTCCCTCCATTTCTTTCACATACTTATTCCATATACCAAAACTCTCTCAAAATCACTCTACAAAAATCCTCTCTACAAAATTTCTCTCTGCCACTTTCTTTCCATCTTCTTCTCACTAATAGGTAATTATCTTAAATCATCCTTCATATTCATGTAACTTAGTATGGGTTTAGTGTGTGTTTTCTAAAAACCTATAAAATGTTAAGAAAGCAATAATAGATTCATACTTTGTTCTTGTTCATCACTATTCTTATTATTTTAGATTATTAATAGATTGTTTATTATGTTCATGTAAACTTAGCATGAACATAGTGTGTGTTTTCTAAAGACCATAGAGGTTAAAAAAGCACCATTATGTTCATGTTTTGTTCTTGTTCATACATTATATTTTTATTATATTACTTTTATTATTATGCTCTTATTATTGCTCTCATAATTATTATTATCCTTCTACTTTCTTTTTTTTTTTTTTCTTTTTTTGGGACTAGTCTACTCTTAGTCCTAGGTTGCCTTGATGAAGCTAAGACTCCCAATACTTGACCTTATTATTATGCTTTTATTGCTTCTTATATATATCCTTATCTTATTATGTGATATTATTCTCTTTTGCATTACTACATATTCATCAACATGCAGGAATATGTTGATACTGTCTCAACAAAAATAAAAAGGAGTTTTTTTAAATAAAGAAAAATAAAAACTCTCTTTAAAGATAAATTTGCTTTCGTCACTTAAGAGATGATTTTCCATGAAAACTTAAAGTTTTGTCTTAACAAATCTTTTCCAAAATTTAGATAAGTTCATCACAAGTTTTTAGTAATAATAGTACAAGGGAGTTCATCAAAGAATAAACAAAGTAGATTTATCACACACTCTTTTCAAACTAATAAAATAAGAAAGTTTCTTTAAAACTTAATATTGCTTATTGCTTGGTTGAAAAAGGTTTTTCCTAAATTTATATGTGAAGTTTTCACCAACACTTTAGAATATTAAAAACTAGATATGTTTTACAAGATTATCTAAAAATTAACCTTCTAGGAATGAATCTTACTTAGGAAATAAAAATTAGTAAATAACTTAAAAGATCATCATCAATTATTTTAAAATGGACCTAACTTTGGAAAAATTTAAGAACATATAAACAAATAACTAGTTAAGAAATTATAGTCACTACCAAGAAATACTTAGCAAAACTACATTTTTCAACCACTAGAAATGAAGTTGTAGAAATCTTAAAAAGACTAAATTTAGTTTTTTTTAATTAAATTACTCTCAAAGGTTAAGAAATAAAATAAAAGAAGGAAACACTCATTGATAATAATTCAAGAAATTTTTCCAACAAACTTAAGCAAATTTTCAAGTCTTAACTTTTTCCAACTTTTAGGATACATTATTTTACAAAAATCATTGTTGAGACAATATCACTAATGTAAGCCCCATGTTTCCTTAGCAAACCAAACTCGGTTTCGGAAATCTGAATCGGAAACGAAACCCTAAAATGAATTCTCAACATTAGTTTGGAACCTAGGAATCCTAAGTCCGGCAATACCGAGAACGAAACCCCAGAATAATAAAAATGAGTTAGCTTTAGAATGTAGTCCTAAAAAATATACCGAAACATAAAAAGATCAGATTACAAAAAAAAATCATTCGTTTTGAACCCGATTGGGATCTATTTTCGAAAACCGTCCCTAGGACTCGAAAATAAAAAAATATTCTATGGGACTCTTCAGAATCGGAATTTAATAAGGAATTCAAAAATATAATTATAAGAATTTTTTTGTTATAAAAATTACAGTTATAGTCCTTTTATCTTATTTTCATTACTACCGGTAATTTAATTATTTAATCTACTTTTTTATTTCTAATCACACTATTCACCAAGTACAACCAACTCATACTCTATTCTTACATCCTTATAACCTATTCTTACAGTTTTACGTGATACTCCTTATAATTTACTTTTCCAATACATTTTTATTACTTAAATTACTTAATTAAATTTGAATTTTTGTATAAAAAAATCACACATCTCTCTCTCTCTCTCTCCCCCACCAAACCGGTGCCCCTCGCACACACCCCAACCCCTCCCCCCCCCCCCTCCCCCTCCCTTGCTTCTTCCTCCTCTTCCCTTTTTGTTCTCTTTCTCAATTGTTTTTTCTTCATTTAATTAACTACACAAAACCCTAATCCTTTTTCCTATATAAACACATTTTACCTTTAACCTTTCACTCTCTTTCTTTCTTCACAAAAACAAAATTTTGAAATTTTTTTTCTCTCCCCTCTCTTCCTCTCTATGCTGTGAGCCCCCTCCTCCCTTACACACATACAACATACACTTTTTCTTCAAGCTTTCTTGTTCCAAAACGCTAAATAGGCAATAGATCTAGACCGTAACACAAATAAAACATGTAATGGTAAGATCACACATGTGTGGTTTCACCAAAATCCCCATGAGATTTATGCTAGGGATGTGGAAACACTTACGCATGATATTCTTGCCATCACAATGTTGTGGATATTTACATTTAAGTTGGTTTACTATATTTTGCTATATTATTGCTATATATTGTTCATATTGATATTTTTGTGTATATATCCTACTACTAACATCATCTTCATAATGTTCATCATACATTTGCATCCATAACTTGAATAACATCATACATATTTTTGTTTCAATTATATAAATCCATGAAAATTTTGTTGTATGTGAATAAAGACTTGTTATATGATAGTCTTAATGAAGATGTTGCCAAAGCTCAAGATCTATTTTGTTTCTATCAAAAAATGATTTTTGACATTTGGATGGAAAGAGACATCCATTTTGAAAACCTATTTTCCAACTCCTAAATGAAGAAATTTATTAAAATAATGAAGGTATTGGGCATATAGGTCATCAAGGCTTTATTTTAGTAAAAATAAAGATGATTTTTCAAGAAACAAAACTAGTTTTTCTAAATCAAGTATTCTTGAAACTTTTGCTTTGTTTTAGGAATATTCTTTGATAAAATCCATTTATTTTTTGTTATAATTAAGCCTTTACTATACCTATTCCCAAAGGCTTTCATTTCTCCATTAAAATCCTCATTTTGGAATTTGAAAATAGGTGTTTAAATATGGGTCATTTCTAAATCTGTATTTTTCTTAAATTTTTTTGAGGTTATTTCTTATATAAAACTCATTTAATCTTTCTCAAATTCAGTCCCTTCTTTTTGTTGTAGTTCCCATACCTATGGTTACATGCCAGGACTTGGCCAACTCAGGTAAAGCGCTTATAGGAGTTTCTCCTAGAAGTTTATGTTTAGCTTTTGTATAGACTTCTATAGGAAATCTTAGATGCTCGAGTTGATGTCAAAAACCTTTACCTGGGCTGATTATTATTTTGCAAGGAAATGCCCTTTAGTATTTTGTGTAAGCCCCGGAAAATTTTAGTAAATAATTCTACGATGAACTTCGAAAATAAACCCTAAAAATCACTCCAAATTAAAACCGAATTTCGACAAGTCTTAAATCACGAACGAGTTCAAAAATTTCCAAATCTTGAGAAAAATAAGAATTCTTAAAAAAAAAAATAAGAACTCGACATGCTTCAATTCCAAAACCACTATGTACGAAGAATTCCATATTTAACTCCGACTTATAAAAACGGGTAATATAAAGCCCAAAAACAAATTATTAAAAAGTTAATAACGATTGACTTTCGAAAATATAACTTAATTCAAGAATTCTGAAAACATTAAGAGATATTAAATACTTACAAAAATAAAATTTAAAATGGATTTCTCAAATTAAATATGTTGTATAAACATAAAATATCAGTTTCCAAATTGGCAATGATCTAAACCGGAAAAATCACTCGGAAACCCTAACCGGAATACAATAGTTTAAGTCCAGCAATCTAGCGCCCCTAACCCTAGAGGCCGAGATGTAGTTTAAATATGTAGAATAGCTCATAGTAATATAAGTTTGCCTAAAAATATCAGATTGGTAAATTTTTACCTATTTCGAAACCCATTCGGATACAGACTTCGAAAAGCATGTCCCGGGCTCGAGATATACCAAAAATACCAATAGTACGTTAGACTCGTAATTTCATAAGATTTCCAAATATATTAGTTATATAATTTTTCGGGTTATAAAAGTTACAGTTATAACTTTTTATCGTATTTTTATTACTACCGGTAATTGATTAGTCTTTTGCACTATTCAATTTTATTTCATTACACAATTTTATTATTCTTATAAAGCCTTATATTATTAGATAAATATTTTATATATTATAGAAAATTTTGTTTTTCTAAAATTTAGTTAGTTCGGGCTTTTATGGGATCAGATTCTGTTTAAGACTCGATACTAAAAATAAAATAAATTAATTTAATAATTGAAAAATATTTTAAAAATATTTTTATTTTCATAAAATAATTTTTTAAAATTTTTCGGGTTATAAAAATATCATTTATAGCCCATATTCGTGTATTTTGATCATACCGGTAACATATTTGTTAAAATACTAAAATAATTCAAATAATTATTTAATTTTAATTATGAAAAATCTGCTACAAATATTTGGAATAAATTTTCTAATTTTATTTTATTTTATTAAGAAAGCACTCTTACAATCCATACTTTAAAGTACACCTTTCACACATCACTTCTTTTTCACTTCAATCTTTTTACACTTTATTATATCATTTAATGGCAGATTTTCTTTCTTTTGGCTGCCATTTTCCTTTGAGTTCTCCTATTTTGACTAAAATAATTAATTCTACTCCTTCTTAAAGAAGCTACACATACATATTTATTACACAAATCAATTTCAAGTCAAAATTCAAACAAATTTCTCTCTCCTCTCCCCCATATTCACGTGCAGCCCTCTTTTTGTTGCCCTTGTTTTATTTTTTTTCTTTCTTTCTTTCATTTATTACACTCATTTTCTCTCTCTCTTTCATTTACTCATTTTCCTTTTTCATTCTTAACTTTTCCTCTCTTTTTCTCTTTTTCTTCTTCTTCTTGTTCTTGTTTCTTCAAGAACCAAGCTGCCCCCTTCTTTTTTAGCTTCCAACCATATTTCTTGAAGATTTCTAAGCAAATCTTCTCTCAAAGCTCCATAGGTGATATAGGTAAAGTGTAATGAAGGTTTCATGCATCAAATGACCTTCCATAAGCTTAAAAGCTTAGGATGATGATGCCAAAAATGAAACACTCCTCTTCTCCACTTATTATTATCTTGTATCATAATTATTTTCTTGTTTAGTTGATATATTTTGTAGATCTAACTTTTTGTGGCTTTGATTTTCGTTTATGCCATAGATCTTGTTATTTAAGTTGTTATTTTTGTTATTTCTTATGATTTATACATAGATCCATCATTCACATAACTATTATAGTGATTCATGCATTTATAACTAGATCTAGTTGTTTTTAGGTTCATACATGCATTAGATTTTTGTTTTATGTCATAAACAACTTGTAGTGGCATGATGATAGTAGGAATGCTTTAGAAAACTCAAGATCTATTTTATTTTCAACAAAAATCATTTTTAAAATTCGGATGAAAATGGAACCATATTTGAAAAGTTGTTTTTCAACTTCAAAATGTGTATTTTTCATTTAAAATGAAGGGCTTAGGGTATAGATAACATAAATGAAAGATTTTGATGAGTAAAGTTTAGATCTATGAGTTTAAAGTTTATTATCATGGGTTTCATTTGATGTATGTTCATATTATGTGTAGATCTTAGATTTGAACTTAGACAAAAAATTGTGAAATTCGTATTTTGGCAAAACCCCATTTAAAAACCACTTTCCAAGTGTCAAAATATAATTTTTACTTAAGAAAATGAAAGCTTAATATATGTATATCATCAAGACTTCTTTTTACAAGAATCAAAAGTGATTTTCAAAAGTTATTTTCAAAATAAAAATCTTATTTTCGGATTTAGGTCAAGATATTTTAAAAACATGTTTTCCAACTCAAAAATGAAGTTTTTATTCAAGATATGAAGGCTCTTAGGATAGGATATGTAAGGAAGGATTTTTATAAGTTTAGATAGATTTTATCAAAAGATATGTCCAAAACTAAATTTTGTAAATTCGGATCCCAACCAAGACCAATTTTGAAAACCTATTTTTCAACTTCAAAACAAGACTTTTATTAAAGAAATGGAAGCCTTAAGGGATAGGTTTGATTAGGAAATGGTTTTTGAAAGACTAAATGAATTTTACAAAGAAAACAAGCTCAAATGAATTTCTCAAAATTCGGATTTGAAAATAGCCACAATTCAAACACTTATTTCCAAATGCCAAAATGATAATTTTGATAGGAAAATGGAAGTCCTAGGGTATATATATAATATAGACCAAGTTTTGATAAGGATAAAAGAAGTTTATCAAAATATAATCTTAGAATAACAAATGGTTTCCAAGAATAGGTTAAACAATGTTTTCATTCTTTAAAATTTTGTAAAATTCGTACTTAGGCAAACCACCTATGTAAACACCTATTTTCTAACCCCAAAATGAAGGTTTTTATTGAAATAATGAAGGTGATGATTATATGGATCATCAAGGTTGAGTTTTGATAAAATAAAGTATGATTTTGCAAGAAGAAAGACTATTTTTCTTAAGTCTAGTAAAATTCAAAGTTTTGCAAAGTAAAGGTTTTCAAAAAGAATTTTTGATATGTATACATGTAGGTAGATCATCTCATAATCTTCATGACAATAGCTTGTAGGTAATACATATATGCATGATGCATTGTAGAAAAAAGTATGAAAATTGAGTTATCCAAAATTTGTAAATTCGGATGATTTCCAAACCATGCCTTAAAAACCCATTTACCAACTCCAAAACTTGTGTTTTATATGAAGAATGAGGAGTTTAAGTCATAGGTATCATCAAGTAATGATTTTGATAAATTAAGATGGGATTTGCTAAGAAAAATATATAGAACAATAAGTAGAAATGAAGTAGGAAAAATTTGAGTTGTTGTCATTTTAGGAAATTCGTAATAATGGAACAATGGCATGAAAACTCATATTTTCCAAACTCAAATTAGAAGTTTTATCAAAGAAATGAAGTCCTTAGTGGCTAGGCATGGTTGAGCCTTAATTTTCTAAGTACCAAATGATTTTTACTTAAAGGAATCACTCAAAAACAATTTTTACAAAATTCGGATTTTGGAATCAACCCTACTTGAAAACATGTTTACAAAGTGTAAAATGGAAGTTCTTATGTAAAAATGAAGGTCATAAGTAATAGATATAATGAAGACTCAATTTTAATAAGGATAAGTATATTTCCTTGAGAAATAAATCCAAAACAAATGGAGATGACCAAAGTTAGGAAATTAGTTTTCTTGAAAGTAAATAGCCATGGAGTTCTACAAATAAAAAGTTTCTAAAATTCCTTTTAGTAAATATTGACAAAAGCATGCATACATCAAGCTCATCTCATGTCATTCATGTTAGGAAATCATTCATATTTCATGTATACTTGATTCATCAAATAGAAACATTTCAAACATTTACAAAACTATTTTTCGGAATCGGAAACCGTTACTGATCAGATCTGATCCCTATGTTCTGAGACCTAAATGTTTTCGAAACTTGAAAGTAATATTAGAAATAGATAGATCTTTCGAAGTAGATAGAGATCGATATATAATTTGCGAGATTCCGAGTTAAAATGACCAAGTTATGGCCATTTTAAGTTGGAATTCCCTTAGGACGAGAATTGCGAATTTGATAGTTTGAATAAGATAGTTTGGATTAGTTAAGTGATGAGATACTTATTAAAGTATTTCTTCCTTTTAGGTGATCCCAAATCCGACGATTCCCTACCACTGGATTACTTGTACTAAGAGACCGATGATCCAATGGCCGAGTGAGTATTACTTCCGATTCATTTATTGTATGTGATTGTAATAATATTTGCACTAGATATTTGATAAAGATAAAATGGATATGCATGATGGGGACGAACGGGGACTATGCATGCTTGTTGTTGATATGAGAAATGGAATGTAAGAATATCGAAGCCGAGTGACTAATTATTGCTTGTATATATGAATTAGGATTGATTGTCGACGATTATTGATTGATCACTTACAAGAATTGGTATAATTGAGTATTCGGAATTGAAAATGAAATTGAACTCATTCATATCATGATGGGGATGGAGCATTAACATTTGTTAGTTTATCATTGTACTATAAACGATTCTTGTTAGTTTATCATTGTATTTTAAACGATTTTATAGTTCAGTTGGCCGTGAGCTTAAACGGTGTTGTACAGCAGGATTCGTTAATCTGCTAACCCAGGATGGAGGGCGCAAGTCCATCCACATATGATTTCCGGCAGGTCATATGTTTGTTAAATTCACGTGTTTGATGCATATCACTTGTCTAACTAATCACTTGATTGTATGATGTGTTATAAATGCAATTATGGAAGTTCTTACTCACTAAGCTAGTGTAGCTTATACCCCAATAGTTGTTTACATGAACAGATTATCTCAAGAATGCTAAGTAGGGACTGAGATGGTTGAAGTCGAGAATGACTTCAGGATTCCGGCAAGATATAAGAATGTTTGAAGTCATTAGCTAGGTTTTATTATTGCCTTGTAATAGTTTTATGTAATAAAATCTTTTGATGAATTATAATTGAAGTTTAATGAGTTGTATTTTGAAGAATAGCAAATTGAATTTCCTTCACATTGTTCTCAAGTTGTATCAACATAAAATGCATTACTCCGATGAGTCTCCTCCAGTGTTAGACGCCTTGTACATAGTATGGAAGCCTTCGCGTGACTGAGATGGTCATTCTTAGGCTTTAATATTATGTACGGCGGACTGCCACGTTTAGGGTATCTTTCAGGGCGTGACATTTTGTAAATGATCTTGAATTATCTGTGGTTTGTATTTTTATGCTTATTTTATCAAGTTAGACTGTCTATCTCCAATTGCGCAAGTATTCTATTGTCGTAAGGGAACGCTTTGTATCTAATACAAGACTTTTGAATGACTGTGGTAGTGATTCCTAAGTCTCGTTTAATATGCGGCGGACTGTTACGTTTAAGGTATCCTTTGGGGCGTGACAACTAAATTCATGCATATAATATGAGTTTATATGTATATATGTTCAAAGGATTTTTCAACTATATAAATATCTATATTTTTATCTAAGAATTTTTTGATGAAGAAAGGTTTGAAAACTTGTGTTTTGAAAGTTGGGATTTTCATGATGAATCTATATCTTGTTGTTTTGGGACCCAAACAGACTTTTATGTCAAAAGTAACCTTAGAAATGGATATATATTTTCGAGTAGGTAGAAAACGATATATAATATGCGAAATTCTGAGTTAAAATGTGCAAGTTATGGTCATTTTAAGTTAGAATTTCTACCAATACGAATTTTACTGCAACTAGAAGATAGAATTAGAAAATTTAATTAGAAATTCCATGGAATACTATCCCCAAGATTATTTTGATTAAGGAAGAAACCATCACGACATGGCTGAGTGAGTCTACTTCCCTTATTTTTAATACTTATGATTGTATTTGTAGTATAGTAGCACTAAAAAGAAGAAAAGATAAAATGGAAAGTACATGTGACTTACACTATTGGTGAAAGAACCTTAAGCATATCGAGTCATGAATTGCCTATAATGAATTGTATGTTCTACTAGCATGTTGAAGTGTCTGAAATTGATTTATCACTTGCATGAAATTGAAATTAAATGACTAGACTATAAATAAAATTTGATGCATGCACTTCACGAGTTGAGTCTCATTGCATTCACTATTATACAATTGGCGAGACAAGTGTATGATAGTTGTGGTCAGCATAACCGGTAGTATCTGCATGTGGCGAGTAGGAACCGATAAGAACTACATAAATTGATGGCGAGTAAGAGCTAGTAAGATTTATAAGTTTTTGGTTGCAAATAATAGCTGATAAGAACTATGAAAATTGTTTGTTAAAAAAATTGCTGGCTGTAATTGGTCAGAATACCTAACCCCAAATGAAGGGCGTAAATTCATTCAACATATTGTTCTTGAAAAACCATATGTCTTGTATGCCTACGTGATTGTTGCATTTCACTTGCTTGTATAATAAACTTGGTTGATATCTTTGTTTCGAGTATGTTGATCGGGAATATTGTCACTAAGCTCGTAAAGCTTACACCCTATAGATTTTTGTATACATAGGACCATTTGTTCTTATATCCGAGGGCTCAACATATTCATGTAAGTCTTCTTTTTGGAAGCTTTTGGGGGAAATCTACTCGAATACTTAGAATAGACTTCCTTTAAAATCTTTTGGTAAAAGTATTTAAGTTTTCTTATAAGGACTTAGAAATTCTTATAAGACTTATGTAATGGACTATTATTATTATTTGTGGGTTAACTTTATTTCTAGATTCTTATTTGTTCTTTATTACTTGCTTAAACCACACTTTCCAATGGCGTCTCCTATTACCGTGTTGTATACCTTATATATAATATCGAGACTTTCGCATGACTAAGGTATTCATTCTTAAGTCTTGATATTATATGTGTTGGACTACCAGGTTTAGTGGACCCTTCGGGGCTTAACAACCTTAACATGAAATTGGTCTAAAATCTGTCAATTGTCTAATAATTATTTATATTTTGTAAATTAAACTTAACAAATTCCGAGAGTAGCATAAGTGCGCAACACATTTATTCTCTAAATTTTAATAGAAAAGATCGAGAGATGTTTCCACTGAATAGATTTGATTTACTGAACGAGTTGCTCATAATAATAGAGATATTATTATGAGACTTTCTGCATTTCTTGATAATTATTAGAATTAAAAAGCAATTTTAGTTGGTTTTTAAGTTGGAAGGGATTCCGATAGATTCAATTAAAATTAGATTTGAATGATTCTAAGAAGAAAATTCATATGCTTAATGAAATCTTGTAGGTAATTAATTGTTAGAACACCAATTATTATTAGATCATGTTAAGTAGATAAGCAAGTCTACTGTTGAATCTTATATTATGTATTGTGTTGTATTCAATAGTCAATTAAATTAATCTTTAGTAATTTATAAATAACAACTCATAACTAATCCATAAATCAATCGACTAGGTAATAGGAAGATTAGAGATTACTAGTGTTTGTAAAGTTTAGGGATGCAACTGGGCGACTCGTTATAGGGTACCCGACCCACCTAACCCGCTAAAAACCCTATAGGGTCATGAGATAGGTTTTGAAAAAATTTTTGAGACCTTATAGGGTCACTGATCGGGTTCAGGTCGTAGTAATGACCCCATAGGGTCGACCCGACCTATTAAGATTAATAAAAAAAAAATTATAACTTCAAAACTTTGATATATCGAATTTTTATTATTTTCATAGCTTTATGATTGTATAATTTTTTTTTTTTGTCTCATTGAGAATGCCATGCTTTTTTATAATTAATAAGAGATAACATTCGTATTTATTTATCTATGCCAATCCTCAAGTAAGAGAAATTCTACTATGTTGTGGTATAAATTGATTATCATACATCGAAAATCAATTGTCTAGCTTATTAACTTCTTTTTGTTTTTTATATGTAGCTTTACCATCAAATGAAAAAAATTGAAACAAATAAATAAAATGAAGAATATATTATGAAGACAAGTAGAAAAAATGATAAATAAAAAGAATGAAAAAAGGAAAAACAAGAAAAAATTGTAAAAATAAATCGGGTCAATGGGGCGGGCGGGGCAGGTCACGACTATGACCCTATAGGGGCAAGTTTGAAAATTGCACATAAAACTCTATAGGGTCGCGGGTCGGGTTTGAGTAACCCTATAGGGAATCAGGATGGGGTTAGGTTTTACATGATCCATCCCAAACCTGCCCCAGTTGCATCCCTAGTAAAGTTCCTATGGAGACGACCCTATACTCTATTTTATGCTATATAAAATGATAGGTGCACTTGTCTATACAAACCAAGTTGGAAGTAGAAAGATAGGATTATAAATTGTTAAAACTCAGTAGCCTATAAAAAGAGGCAATTAGATGGAATGAACTCGGTATGAACACTAAACTGTCATTCTTGTATTTGCACATATAACTCTTGCAATAAATCCGGACCAAGTTCCTTAACCTAATCAATCAAATCCTCTACACCCTCATCATCTACAATAGGAAGCAACATAAATGATAGCCCATTTAGCATGTAATGGGGGTGTCTATAGACTATTTAGACACCTCCCATATTTAGATCTACCCTGACACTGCTACATATCTTACTTAAGAAATGGGAAAAGTTAGCATCAGTTCTCATCCAAACCTTTTTTATCGAGGCTTTGTGATACTGTGGACCGTATTTTCCAGTCACAATGTTCCTTGTGCATACACAATGAAGTGAACAAAATCCTCCATATTCAATCCTATTCACACATTTCATCAAACACTTATCATGCATGTATAAACACTAACTTGTTGTCACGCCCCGAGGGTATCCTAATAATAGTAACCAAGGAACATTGATTTCCATTACTAGTTTACCTTCCGAGAGTGACATGATTTCAATAAACAGGATCTTTTAGTTGCTTGGATAAGTTGAACAAATATATATAAGGCATAAATTAGTAAACTACCATCACATTAATAAGATATTACAGACCATATGCTTTATAAACCCTTACAACACCTAGTTAATGATTCTAATGCAAGATACTTGCAACTAAAAGGTAAATAGAGATACACATATTCTGATCCTATACTAGTCTTTAAGCTTCTGACTTCTAATTTCTTAGCGGGACCATGCTCCTACTAGTAATGAGCCAGGGTCGCAGAGTAAATCTGAAAGGGCTGTTAGAGTGTGAGCTAAAACATGAGCTCAGTGAATAACTAGAACTTATCACATAATACATGCAAGTTATTTAACAATCATATGAAATGTATCAATCAAACATGTGTACAAGACAAGCTTAGATAACCCGGAATCCAAACAGGATGAAGATTTACGCCCTCCCATCGGGGTTGAAGGATCACAATCTATGGTCCACCTACCCAGGAGGGACTAAGCTTCCAGGAAATAATAATGTTCAATTTAGTTATCTCTTTGAACTTATCATGTTTTGTTATTCATTTCCTGATTTAGCGTTAGAAACTCCACTAAGTGTTAGCTATTTCCATGCAATACCATAAGCGGCGTCCTTGGTTTACCATTTAGTTCCTATGGTATTAACAGAACAAAGGTAATCTTGTAATTAACTAATAGTTTTCTTGCCTAGATAATCCAAGCATTACCAGAGATCCGAAAAACTAATACGTAGTAGGCTACTACTTACTCAATGCTATTTATGCAAAATATGTAATGCATGACAAATTTCCTTTATGGTACCAGTAGTTTTTAATTAATTTGAAGGTGATCAAGCATTACAGACATTCAATCATGTTATATAGGTAATATAGACATATACAACTCGGTTATCGCTTATAATAGAGTGACTTGGCAATCAATGCAATACCATACACAATTTCCATAAACTAAGCAGTACACCAAATTTTTATTATCTTTTATTTAAGATTCACTAACTTTACAAGCACAACCAATGTAATAAGACTGAGTTACTCACCTGCTCATGTTATTCAGTCTAGTAATCATCAGGAAAGTCCTCACCAATACCCGAGTTATCTATTGAGATGATTAATATAATCATTAATGATACAAGACTATATAACCTAACTCCTATGAATATTTAAGTGTCCTAATATGATACTGGGTTTCCATTTTATTATTAACTAATTCTTTGAAGATAAACCTTAAGTACTAATTCATCTTTATCTCAAGTTACTTAATTTGATTTTGATTTAATACTTAAATCTATTGATTGGGTACTTAGAAAGTTTAATGATTTAATTAATTCATTTTCATTGTTTAAAACTATCAGTTTTCTTTTTATTTACTCAAAAATTTTTTCTTGTAAAATATAGATATCTCTATATTCACAAATTTAGATTATTTAAATTTCCATTGTTATCTAATCATTTACAATTATTTATTTAAATATATTTAGTATTTACTAAACTCATAAATTTTTTTTCCTATAAATTAATTAAATACAATCTTAATGAAAATAAACTTATTAATATAAAGATTTGTTAACTTAATTACAATTATTTTCAAAATTTTTTTTTGTTGCAATAATAAAAAAATATTAGTAAATAATAATAATAATAATAATAATAATAATAATAATAATAAAGTAAAACAATTACTTTTCATAATAACAATACTTGTAATATTTGTCTTATAATTTAATCCATACTAATTTGTAAATTTTTAAATAATATTACTAAAATAGCTTTAATCTTAACTTTTGAGTTTTATTTTAGAGTTTACATATAATATTATTTCAGAAATGATAATTTCAAAAACACTATTAATTTTAGAATTCTCTTAATAATATTAAGAATATTTGTAATTATAATGGTAAAACTTAATAAACTTGGATAAATTAACAAAGATGATTTATATTACTAAAAAATCATTTTTGGTTAATGTTAATAGTCTCATTTAAATATTTAAATATCATATATTTAGTAATACTAGAAAAATATTTCATTTTTAAATTTAATTATTTTAAAAATTTTGATGTTATATTACTAAATAATAATATTATTTATGATCTTTACAGAAAAATAAATAAAGAAATATTAATAATTCTAAAATTATTTATATCATTAATTATTCTATAATTTAATTTAATTAGCCTCATTTTTTTTATATTTTATTTTTGCCGAGGGGTACACGGGTGGAACACACCCTGTGTTTCCCCCCGTGCTCATCGGGGAAGTACTGTTCATCATCTTCCCCGATGAACTCGATCAATTCCGACCGGTTTTCGACGTTAAAAGGTCGGTTTTCCAGCTCCTTTAAGCTCCTATAACGCTAAACTACTTAAATATCTCAATAAAACATCAAAACAACCACATGTTCCACGATTTTTCGAATCATCAAGGTAAATTAGGGTTTTCGGAAATCACCTTCTTCGAGCCTCTCCGATGAAATCCGAAGCTCCAGATTGGATTGATTAGGTTCCTAAGATGTTCAAAAGTCAGTCTCAATCCTTACTTTTGAAAGAAAACACGTTGAATTACCTCAACTTACCTTGAGCTCGTTTTAAGCGTTTTTTTGCAATATTTTTCCTCTAATTCGTATTGGGTTTGTTGGTGTGATTTAAATCTTTTTCCCAGGCTGTTTTAACTACTAATCAGGTGTGGATTGGATCTAGAATGTTAGGGAAAGGATGGTGTTTGTTTGCTTCTTCTTTAAGTGTTCTTGATATATGTATATATAGAGAATATATAAAAATTAGCTGCGTGTTTCTTCTTCATAATTGATCCGAATTGTCTCCTTATGTTACTATTTCATCTGTTGTTCTATTATCATTAATGTAGAAGTGATTTGGCATGCTTGGATTGGTTTGTGGTTGGATTTTTGTTGACTTAAGTTGCATTATTTATGTAATTTCGGTGCTCTTGAATCAAGAAGATCATGACCTTAAAAGTTTGCACAAACGTCTCCTGCAAGTGTTGTTGTATATATTATATTGTGTAGATAATATTTAGCTAAATTTTTTAGGAGTTTATTACACTAATCGGGTATAATTTAGCTAATATATGTGAGTTTTTACACAAAAATATTTTTTATGAATCCCACAAAATATTTAGTTTATCAAACAATATAAATTTAAGTTTTAATTTTACGTGATTGCTTGTTTTTGAAATTTTATCTCCCGCGATTTAGGTTTTCTAAGTTTGTTGGGTCAATTTTTGTTTTAGGCTTCAATGGCTTAAGAAAACCCTAATTTGAACATTGGTGTGATTCAAATATTTGTTTGGAGTCTAGATCTTAAGTTTTATATCAGTTTATATTTTTGTTGTGTATTTATAATTTAACGGTTTATCTTAAGGTTGCCATTTCTCAACTATAAACATATTGGATCAATTACTTAATATCACCGTAGATATATAAGCTAAATTAGTTATATATTTTAGATTTGGATATCCACTATGAAATCTTATCAATATAGTTTATTACTAACTAGGAATCGTGAATTTTAGGATTTAAGCCCAAGTATAGGTTCATTTCTACTCATTGTTCTAGTCTCGGGTCTTTGTTGAATGCAAAAGTAGTCACTTAATTTCTATATTTATGTTTTCGCATTTAATCTAATTTTTTGACAAGGATTCAGGTTTGGGATTTGAAGTTTCCTTTAATTATATCTTGAATTATCAATTCAAGATACGAAATCTCGTTTTTTGTATCAATTAAGGTCAAAGAAGTTCTTTGTTCAATTTATCGATCCTAACCTAGCCAAATTTAAATTATATATCTAATCTTGGGTTTTTGTTAACTTGTAGGTTTACTAATTAGTTCATTATTTCTATTCTAGAGTCGTATTATACTGTGGAAGTTTCCGGGGTTTACACTTGTCTAAAGTTATAAATCATCACAATATGCTCACACAATACAACATTACAATAACACATCAACACCAAACAACATGCACTCTAAGCAAAACATGCAAATCTAGTCTAATTTCACGGTTAGGGTTTCATAACATAGGAGTAAAAATTTGAAAAAGAAACTGAAAACTAGAAGAGATTGAGTTCGGTTTTACCTTAAGATTGCTATGGACTCCTTACAATGAGTTAAGGTGAAAGTATTGGCAAAAACAAGCAAGATTAGCTAGAGATGTTTCTAGACCAAGAGAGAAAAATAGAAATGCAAGTAAATTATGCGTATGACTCATCAAGTGGAACACACTAATACATCAAATGATCCATTGTAGATTCCAAGTGGGCCTATTATAAGAGCACGGGCCAATAAGTTTAAAGAAACTTTTAAAGGACTTGTTCAAGATTTGTGAGCTAAGTAAAGGGTCCATGATGCTCAAATTATCAAGAATGATCCAATTGTTAATCAAGTTAAAACACCCATAACCTTTACCTTGCTAAATTAGAAATGGCTTAATTGAATAATATAATAGAAAGTTAATTTGAACTTAGTTTAGATAGTTTTAATGAATAAAAAGAAGTAAATAATAGAATATGGTTAGACAACCTGATATAATTAAATTAGTAAATAGACTAATTGAAATTTTAGATTTCATATATCTCTTTCAACTTCAATTCCCTAAAGCCTTTAAACAAGTAATTTAATTATTTTAAAAATACCTAAACCCCTCAACTTTAGTCTAAATTCCAACTCCTAAATTCCTGCAAGTTTAGAGTCTGTCTGCTTATTCAAAAATATCAGTTCTTAAATCCAAACACAAACTAAATATCAATTCCTTACAAATTAAACTCCTAACTTAAATCCCTATTCCATGTTATTCATTTCTAATATATAGATTCTCAAATCATTTCCTAAATACTTTTAAAACTAAAGATATTTATATGAAAAAGGTTTAAACCTAATACCCTTATCCTAAAATATCCTAAAATTCTTATCCTTACTTTTTCCTTTTCATTTTTCACCTGCATCTTTTCTTCTTCTTTTTCTTTTTCATCTTTCTCTTCGATTCCTTTTCTTCCTCTTTTCCCCTTCTCATCACTTCTTTTTCTCTCAAAATCTCAATTTTTAGAGAATTAAAATAGAAATTAAAGTTAGAAATAACATAGAAGATGGAAAGCAAGATCATGGTAGCTTCATCAACTAGAAAAAGAGAAATAAAAAAGAAAATCAAGTAATGAGAATTTGCCAAGCAAGTTGGTTGTTGTTTTTCTTGTTTTGATTATTGTATAAGCATGTATATGATGGATTAATGCTAATTATAAGTCGGGTTTAAGATAAAACTTGTAACTTTGGATATATGAATCTATATGCTAAAACTTAGGTATATGTTCATGCGTAAATAAGCCAGATGATTATGCGATCAATTGGTGAAATATGAAGTAAAAATATGAATATAGATGTTATAACTCATAGTTATAATTTGTATGTAGATTATAAGATGTTGTACGTCGAATTTTTGAGATAAAACAAGTAGATAAATAGGTTAAAAATGACATGCTCTATTTTTGTATAAGAACACGAAGGGAATATGGGAAGCTAATAAAGTCATGCTCCTTATTTTAACTCATTAGAAAAAAAACAAGGCTAACCTTATCCAACCGTGCTTCTCTCTATTTCGATTTATATGTACATTTCCAGAACAACATGGCTAGAGCATGGCATCCCTTATCCCACCGTATTTCTTTATGATCCTTGTGTATGTTAAGTAGAACACAAATAGAACACAACTAGTTGTATCCCACTATGTTTCTCTCTAATCATTAAGTGTTATAATATAAAGTGAAACTATAGGAATGTAATTCATTAGATCTTGTCATGCTTCTCAATAGTTTTCAAATCAAGTAAAACATGATTGGAACATGGCTTGTTGTATATGGTCATGCTTCTTCATATGCTTGTACACAGGGGAAACACGGCTAATGTATCTACTTGTGTTCTTCATAAAAATCAAAATAGAATAAAAATAAATCAAAATAGATGAATGACAGTTCATATGATATGTTAGTTCATTCATATAATTAAAAGTGAGTTAAGAGAATTTATAAATAAATGACTAATTAGATTAAACATAGAAGTTAAGTGTAAATAAACTTAGTTAATAAATTTAAGGTCAACTTGACTTAATAGAATTTAATGATTTAAAACAAATTAGATTGATTAAGTTTAATCAACTTGTCTAAGATTAAGTTCACATAGGCTTAATAACTTGTAATTAGCTTATATTAATAGGCTAAGCTAAATAATGTTTAATAAGAGAAATATATTGTTTCAAATGTATCGTTGCTGGAAAATGTGTATGTTGAAAGTGAACAATATGATGGTGATGTTTTAAAAATGAATGGATAAATTATAAACAAAGAGAAAAGAAATAAATTGACAAACAACAAAGAATTGTCTGTATCTTAGAGTGACAATTTTCACAGCCATTGTAAACCCCAAGAATTTTTATATAAGTAGAAATGAATAGAAATACAAATATAGAAAATAAAAGATTAGTGTAGGACTCAACAAAGATCTTAGATTAAAATCACAAGTAATAATGAATCTATATATATTTTCAAACCCTAAAACAAAATTTCATAGATAGTAATAGATACCAAAGATAAGATTTCATAACTGGTATCAAAAACTCAAAGTATGGACATAATTTCAAATGAGATTTCAAATGTATTGGAAAGTAAATAAACAATAAAGCTTATAGTTAGAAAACGATAATTCAAGGATGAACCATTGAGATTATAACTACACAATAGGAATAAAAATAGACCCATAATTAACAATCTAGACTCCAAATAAAGATTCAAATCGCACCAGTGTTCTAGTTAGAAAATCTTAAAGCTATTATAGATTGAAATCAAAATTGGCCTATTAAGCTTAGAAAACCCTAATTGCACAAGATAAAATCCTAAAAATAATTAATCATGTAAACCTTAAACTAAAAAATGAACCCAAAGATAATTTAGAAAAATTAAAGAAGTCTTACATAAATTTTTAGAGATAAAACTCCTAAATAATTGTCATATTTGTACCCGTTTAACTTAATAAACTATCTTAAAACTAAGATAATTAATTAACTAAATATTGTCATATTATTATTTACATATATTTGGTGTAAGTGGAGAATAACATGTGGCGGAAATCTTCCTAACTTTCCCCAACCAAAATCACTCAACAACTAGCCCTAAATCACGAACGAATCTAGAAATTTCTTAATCTTGAAAAGATGAGAATCCTTAAAAATAAAATAAGAACTCAACAGTTTTTAAATCTAAAACCACTACGTATGACAAATTCTATACTTAACTTTGACTTGTAAAATCGGGTAAATAGAACCCAAAAACAAATTATTAAAAGTAAATAACGATAAACCATCGGAAATAAAACCTAGTTAAAGAATTCTGAAAATGTTAAGAGATATTAAATACCTACAAAAATAAAATTTAAAATAAAATTTCTCAAACTGAATGTGTTTTATAAACATAAACCCTCAATTTCCAAATTAGCAAAGATCTAAACCAGAAAGTCACTCGGGAACCCTAAGTGGAATATAGTAGTTTAAGTCTGACAATCTCGCGCTCTTAGCCCTAGAGGCTGAGGTGTGGTTTAAGTATGTAGAGTAACTCGTAGTAATATAAAGTCACTTAAAAATATTAGATTGGTAAAACTTTTACCTATTTCGAACCCGTTCAGATATGGACTTTGAAAAGCGTGTCATGGGGCTCGAGATATAAAAAAATACCATTAATACCATTAGATGCATATTTTCATAAAGATTTCAAAAATATCAGTTTTATAATTTTTCGATAACTAGAAATATCTGTTTTTGCGATTATATTTGTATTTCTTTAGTAACGGTAATTAACTAGTCTCTTTCACTATTCACTACTACTCCTCACACAATTTTACTACTCTTTTAAACCCTTAATTTTTAAATAAATATTTTATATATCATACAAAATTTTTTTTTTCTAAAATTTAGTTCGTTTCGAGTTTTAAGAGATTAATTTCTGTTTAAGACCCGATACTAAAAATGAAATAAATTAATTTAATAATTGAAAAATATTTGAAAATATTTTTATTTTCATAAAGTAACATTTTAGAAATTTTTGGGTCATAAAAATATCAATTATAGCTCATATTCGCGTATTTCGATCATAGTGCTAACTTATTTGATAATTCACTAAAATAAATAAATAAATCATCTTATTTTAATTATGAAAATTATGCTACAAAAATTTGGAATGCATTTTTCTATTTTTTATTTTATTTATAAAAAGGTACTCTTACAAACCTATACCTATAGTACACTTTTCACACATCACCTCTTTTTCATTTTTACTCGTTCTACATTTCATGTATCACTTCATGGCAGATTTTTCTGAGCTTTTTGCTGCACTTTTGTCCTTTGAAACACTCCAAAATTGATTAAAATAAACCTATTTCAAACCTTCTTTAAGAAGTGACACATACACTTGGTTACACATTACAACTTTAAGTTAAAAACCAACTAAATTCCCCTCCCTCTCTCTTCCCAAAAATCACGCTAGCCATGGTTGATGTGTAGGCTGCCTTTTCTTTTTTTTACTTCATTTTGAGTGTCTTTAACTCCTCCTATCTTTCTATATATGCCATCTTTCTATATATGCCCTCTCTCATTCACACCTTTAACCCTTTACCATTCTTTGCAATTTTCCTCTCTATTTCCTCTCTTTCTCTCTTCATTTGTTCTTGTTCTTGATAAGAAGAACTTGCTGCCCCTATCATATATGTGAGTTCCCACAATATTTCTTTAAGATCCTTAGGTAAAACTCTTATTCAAAGCTTCCATAGTTGATATAGGTAGAGTATAGTGAGAGTTTCATGCATCAAAGAACCTTCCATAAGCTTAAAAGCTAAGGATGATGATGCCAAAGTGAAACACTCATCTTATTCATGATTATTCTCTTGTGATCTTATTATTTTCTTGTTAGAAATGGTTATATTTTGTAGATATAACTTTTATGTAACTTTGATTATGTTTGTCTTTAGATCTATGAGTTTATAACTTACTATCATAGATTTCTCTTATATTTATGTTCATAGTAAGTGTAGATCTTGGTTTTGAACTCAAACAAAAATGGTGAAATTCGTATCTAGGCAAGACCTATTTAAAAACCATTTTCCAAGTGTCAAAATGGAAGTTTTACTTGAAATAATGAAGGCTTAGTGGGTATATATCATCAAAACTTCATTTTATATGATTCAAAGATGATTTTCAAAGATTATTTTTCAAAACAAAAATTCTATTTTCGGATCTATACCAAGGCATAATTTAAAACATGTTTTCCAACTTAAAAATGAGGATTTTATTTAAAATATGGAAGGCCCTTAAGATAGGATATGTAAAAGATTAATTTTCATAAGTTTAGATGGATTTTATCAAAAGATATGTCCAAAAACAAATTTTGTAAATTCACATCTAAACCAAGACCAATTTTGGAAACTTATTTTTCAATACCAAAATGAGTGATTTGTTTAAAATATAAAAGGCTTATGAATAGATATCAATAGGAGATGTTTTTTATGAGTAGATGGTAGATCTACTAATAGAGATTCTCAAAATAGGAAGAGACTA
Source organism: Combretum micranthum (assembly GCA_024138025.1). Classification (NCBI taxonomy): domain Eukaryota; kingdom Viridiplantae; phylum Streptophyta; class Magnoliopsida; order Myrtales; family Combretaceae; genus Combretum; species Combretum micranthum. The sequence continues at coordinate 96,857 of JAMXBD010002970.1, forward strand.
CAAAATATAAAATTTGAGTTTTATCCTAACCTTGTGAAATTCGTATCTAGGAAATGATGATATGAAAACCCTTATTTTTCAAACTCAAAATGAAAGTTTTACTAAAGGAATGAAGTCCTTAGTGGCTAGGTATGGTTGAGCCTTAAGTTTCTAAGTATCAAATGAGTTTACTTAAAGGAATCACCACAAGAATATTTTTACAAAATTCAGATTTTGGGATGAACCATATTTGAAAACATGTTTACAAAGTATAAAATGAGAACTTTTATTAAAGAATAAAGGCCTTAAGGAATATACATAATGATGACTTAATTTTAACAAGAATAAATAAATTTTATCAAGGAATTTTTCTAAAAACAAGTGGGAATTATCAAGAAGATAAGACGAGCCTTTCTAAGTTGATTTTTCATAAAGTCTTATAAGAAAAAAATTTTCTAATATTCAATATCATCAAGAACATGTACATTATATCTCATGACATATCATTTATGATAGTAACTTGTTCATATTGCATGTATACTTGCTTTGGATAGTAGAAACTTCATAAACTTTCACAAAATCAATTTTCTAAATTGGTTTTCACTACTACTTTGAACTGATCAGATCTTTTCGAAGCTTAAAAGCTTTCAAAACTTAAATATGATATTAGAATTAGATAGATATTTCACAATAGATAGAAATCGGTATGTAATCTGCTAGATTCCGAGTTAAAATGATCAAGTTATGATCGTTTTAAGTTGGAATTCCCGCGTAGGACAAGAATTATGAACTTGATAGTTTGTATGAGATAGAATAGATTAGTTTTGAGTTGAAATACTCATTTGGGTATTTCTTTCCTTAGGTGACTTTTCTTTAGAGGATTCTTTGCCACCCGACTATTTCGATTAAAAGACCGGAGTCCAATGGACATGTGAGTTTTCCTCTTATTTTGTTACCTTGTTTGTGCTTGTAGCTAGTTGCATTAGAATTATAGGAACAAGATAAAAACCGATATGAATGGGGATGGGATAGATAATGAGACTTTGATGTATGTATGCCAAAGAATACTAAAGCATGTCGAAACCATGAATCGATTGGATAACTGCATTGTTCATATCGTTTTTGTTTATGTGTATGATATTAGTTGGTCACTATAAAGAATGTATGAATAACTTGACCTAAGCAAAAATAAATTGGTCATGCATCGCATCGGTCGAGTTACATTTGGTAGCATGCTACTCCTACGCAAGAAGATCGGTATGGTCCGAGATTACGTTTGGAGAATGAGACCCGGTATCAGAGTTTATTCATGGGGAACTAAAGCGCACCAGGGATGCATTCCATGAATGAGCCGAGCCGAGTCGATTGTTAAGAGCTAGGGGGTTCGGGGACTATCAGTAGGTCGGGTAGACTTCTAATACCATCCTTAACTCTTAGATACGGAGGGCATAAATCCGTTCTATGTACGGGTTTCGATACCCATATATAATTGTCTGCTCATGTGTCTGTTTCATGCATAGCATATAGATTATTTATAACTTACTTGTTATGGTACGGAATTAAGGGAACTCGCACTAAGCTAGTGTAGCTTATATCCCAATAGATGTTTGAATAAACAGGTTAATGCAAGAATGTTACCTGGGGATTGAGATGTATGGAGCGGAGTATGATCTCGAGGTTCTAGTAGGAAGTAAGAATACTTGAGGATATTAGCTAGGTTTTGTGAATTGCTTTGTAATAGATTTATGTAGTGAAATCTTTTTATGAATTGTAATTGAAGTATAGTAAATTGTATTTCCTTTACATTGTTACTCAAGTTGTATCAATATAAAATGTATCACTCCGATGTGTCTCCTCCATGTGTTAAACGCCTTGTACATAGTATGGAAGCCTTCGTGTGACTGAGATGGTCATTCCTAGGCTTTAATATTGTGTACGATGGACTGCCACGTTTAGGATACCCTTCAAGGCATGACAAAAAGTCAAGAAAAAATTTCCAAAAGACCAATCAAAACAACCGAAATTAGCACAACATTAAATGCATGAGATTACATGCAAATGCAAGTGTGTATTCGGAGGAAAATTGCCCCATTTCTTGGCCAAATTGTGTAGAAGTGCAGCTCCATCCCTACCTATGTATAAATGATCATTTATTAAGAAGAAAGCAAAGTCGTTAATACACTTAAAACTAGCATAAAACGAAAACAACAAACACAACTAAAAGCAGCCCAAATTCATCTATCAATTGCACCATAAATCATCAACATAACCAACAATACAAACACTATATTCTAACTCCAATTGCAAGCTCCAAGTTTTGGAGAAGGAACAACAAGGTGGGTAGAAATTCGTTTTAGTAAGTTCAAGTGTTAAACATTGTCTTAAACAATGTTATTGTTAACCTTAGGGTCGTATTAAGCTTTGGGAGAGGGTTAGCAACACCACATCGTCCCAACAAGGTAATATTTAACTTTAAATGCTACTTATAAGTTATGATATATGTAGTAGCTAGAAATAATATGGTATAATGATTAGAAGATGTTATATGTATTGATATGTCACGAATGATACTTGTGGAGCATGTAAAAACACTTAGATGTAGTTTAAATGCGAGTAAAGTACACATAAACTATAAGAAAAATAAGTTACAAATGCAGGAAAAACAAGGAAGAAGATGAACAATGTAAACAATGGCCTTACACCGGTGCTCAACACTTGCGGCATACAAGGATAAGCCTACGGTGTTGAGATGGCATGCACTAGAAAGAGAAGCTACGTAAATTTTTTTTATGTAATTTGAACATACGCTGGTGGCGTACATATTATCCACTGGTAGCGTACAAGCCTAAGTAGGTGGCCTTCAAGGCTAGCTTAAACTGGAACTTAGAGTGTACAAAAGTTACACGAACACTGGCATCTCTTAGTTCAACACCGATGGCGTAGGATGCCGGTGTACATGCAAAACATCTCCGAACGAAGTCTCTTTCGTCCATAACAGATTTTATACATGTATACATATATATAAAGAAGATGAAACAGAACCTTAAACATAATAAATAAATAAATATAAATATTAGTATGTTCAATACTTGATTAAGAGATAAACTTTAGTAACTATTGCAAATAAAATACTTGTGTATAATAAAAGATTAAAATTACGATAGTTGTATAATATAGGTATATATTTATATAAGAATGGAAAATGTAAATAAACTATAATTAAAGATAATGTGATACCCATAAATAACAGATAATAACATGAACAAAAATCAAGAGAAACATGACAAAACTAAAATAAAATTAGTTACCATAAAATGGTCGAACTAATGAACAATATAAAAATAATAATGGTAATAATAAAGTACCGAGTTATTAAATATAAACTCTATAACTACTCAATAAAAATGGAATATTCTTAATATCAAGACAAGCAAAATGAAAATAAAGATTAAATATAAGATTTTGTTATTATAGGATCCTTATCCTAAAAAGACCAATACAAGTAATAAAAATTAATTCCAATGCCATTATAAGACACTTAGGCACTCATAGGAGTTTAGATATATAATCTATTTTGTATTCATGAATATTTTTATTCATCTCAATAGGTGATCTTGATACCGTTGAGAATTTCCTAGTAGACTATTATGATTAGCCATCATGAGCAGCTGAGTAAGTCAGATCTATTACATTGTTTGTGTTTTTAAATAGTTGCATATGCAATGCAAAGATAATAAGAAGGTTATTATGGAAATATATTGAGTATGTGTTATGAGTTGGTTGTTTGGTTGATAAATCAGAATAATAAAAACGATAATACAGATTGCTTGATGACTTGAGAAAAGCATGATATATGTTGAGTGTTTTGTATGATCACCATAAACCTGACTATAAATTACAAGCGTTATAATTAAAACAGTTATGCATTGCACGAACTATATTATTGTGTATTTAAAAGGGCTGACAACCTGCTACCTATTAATATTTCGGTTCTTGTTAATGCTTGATTTTTCTAAAGTGTTAGTTCTTCTAAGGTTTTCTTTGTTCCGTCAATTTTATGAGAACTAAGTGACAATAAAGAACTTCGCCTGTAGTATCACTTTGAAACGATTAATTCTTAGAGTGTTTCTAAGGTATAATACAAGAAATTATCAGTTAAAATATCCTAAAATTAAAATGATAATCTGAAAACGAGAAATCATTGATTTTCGTCTATACTTAGTCTCTCCTGGGTAGGTGGGTCATTAAGTAATTGTTCTTCAACCCTAAAAAGAGGGCGCAAATCTTTTTCCTATTTGGATTCTAGATCATCCAAGCTTGTACATGTGCATATGCTTGATTATTTCATTACATATGACTTAATAATAAACTTTCTTGATGTGTAATATGTCTGATTATTCATTGAGTCCATGGTTTTAGTTCACACTCCTAAAGACCTTTCAAGTTGACTTGATGGCCATGGCTATTATCTTCCAGGAGCATGGCTCTGGTAAGAACTTTAAAGCTAGAAGAATATGGGATCTTCATATTATATTATTTATCTTTATTTCTAGTTATAACTTAATTAGTACTTGTACTATCAATTTATGTATTTGAAGACTTACAGAATATAATTATGGTCTGTAATACTATTATGATATTCACTACTTGTGAAGGTAGATATTTACTAATTTATGGCTTATATGTATATATCATTTATTATCAATGCAACTAAAAGATCTTGTTGTTTGAAAAAATGACATTCTCTGAAGGTTAACTAGTAATAGTGTACAAGTGTGGCTTGTGTACTACAATGAAGGTACCATCGGGGCGTGATAGTCATGGTCGGGTTCCTACTTAGTATCCAATTAGTAGGTTTTTAAAATGAGTTTGATGTAAATGAATAATTAATTTAATTTCTTATATGCGTCTAATTTCTTAAATAGATACTTGAATTTATCTTTTGTCTTATCTTCTAGACTATCTTCAGATCTCCATTAGGTATTAGATAAGGTAAGCAGTGATGTGCTTGTTGGCCGTTTAGGATAGGCATACATTCTAAATGAACTAAACTTAAAGAAAACCTAATAATTGAGTGTTGTTTGTGCTTGTGTAATTGAATCTAGTCCAAAGAGTGGCAACCTTGCTCGGAGCTAAGCATGGTAGTTGGACACGTAGGCTACCTCCTTATCATGATGTAATGACAATTTATAAATAGCTCAGCGAGTAACTAATAGAGTAAATGGTATCGGCATAACGTTAACTTAAGCTTGGAGTGAAGTAACATGATTTAGTTAACGTTTATGGGACCGGTTGAAATAAGTGATGGTATGGGCTAAGATAAGTAAAGATGTGTAACGACTATGAACCCGAGAGGATGTTATTTTCCTTTTCTGGTATAGATATAGGAGATATAATTATCTAAAATGCTTATATCAACCCCCTGAGTAGCTACCGTTACTCAAAACGCCCAGATTCCTAGAGGTTTGCTCTAGAGTGTGAATACTCTCGTATTGCTTGTTTCACTTTAATTTAAAGATAATAGCTTGTTATTTAATGCATTGCATTAGAATAAGCATATGTGTCATCTTATGTGTGCTTTTGTTACTATCATGCTGGGCTTCGACTCATTATTGTTTTCTTTTTAGGTGTTGAATGGATGATGATGATGTTTATCTCAGGTTATGGGCATTTCTAGAGGTGTTGGAGGAGGAGTGAAGTGGATTAGGATCGTTGGTTGGTTTTGTTCAATTTTGATTTATTTATTTAAGGACTAGATTTATCTTTTGAAGTCTGTATATTTCTTAAGGCTACTTATAGAGCATACGTTTGTATTTAAGCTTTCAAAGTTTTGTTTATCATCAAGAATAGGTACTCTATGAAATACTTGATGATGTAGTTTGTTTATGAGAAAGATTTTCTACCTATGAGAGTAGATTATGAAATGTTTTACAAAGGTTTTAATTTATAGTTATGAATCCAATTGTCTCTAGAATCTAATTAAACGATTTCATAATCTAAAATTGGCCAGTAAATGTTCGACATAAACAAATTTTAAGAAAGCCTATTCATGTAATACTCAAGATATTATACGTGACAATTGTACATGCTCAGACTCTATTACGAGGCATTACACAAGCAGTCATTAACTTCATTCAAATTAAAGAGGGAGCTGTTGAAGGCATTTTGGCTAAAATAGAAGAAAACTAAGTAGCTTAAGCTTATGTCTACACATGGGCTGAATAAATGGGCTTCAATATAATTATTTGGGGTTGTATTTGGTAGTTTCAAATTTTGTTAAGTGCTTAAAATGAATTTCAGAGTTATTAAGGTTGTCTTTTTAGTTTTCAATAGGTCAATAATGTTTGTATTTATTAGCTATTACATTTCCTTAAATATTCCTAGGTTAATTAAGCTAGACTATATATATATAATATATATATATATATATTAAACCCTATTTGTGATGTAAAAGGAGTGAATGAAAAAAAAATATATTATGAATTTTCAAAATGGAAAAAATGTTCTTCTCTTAGGTTCTTTATTGAACTACTATAACTTATCAAGAATTGATCATCCTTGTGATGCTCATAACACTTAGGGTTCTTATATCTTTGCACTCAAGAGTTTAAATGGATTAACCTAATCTAATTTTGGCTTTTATGGGACAATACGTTTTTTACTGTGGGTTTAAAGGATCTAATTACTTATGGGTTCGCACTAGTGTGTGCATGTGTGAATGGCAAATGTGGTGTGCGATTTGAGTATGTATGAATGCGCCCAGTTGCTTTTACAAAAAATAAATAAAATAGCAATAGAAGTGAATGCATATGATACTATTCTTTAAAAAAAAATTGATACACATGATCACATTCAGTGTGTGTGTTTTTGGTGTAATTTTTTGAAAGCATACACTGAATACATTTTTGGTCACCTATATTTGGAATATGTTTTGAAAAAAGAGTAATTTTGGATTAAGTTAAAAAAAACTGTAAGTCCGTACAAAAGCCATTGAGTCGTTGGATGAAAAATCTCATATTTGTTTGTATCATTATCCACTTCGATTCAAACTTATCTATAACTAGAAATTTGGAGCACATCAATGTTTAAGAAATTGAGGGTGTTTAATAGAGAGAATGTAACACCACGTAAAATACCCTAAGTACTATAAGCTTAGGCTTCCACAAAAGGTATGTTTATTGTGAACATTTGGTACTTGATTTTAAATTACGAAATCTTACAATTGAATTCTCAAAACAATTGGATTCAATAATTGTAAAATAAATTTTTTTTTATAAAACATCTCATAAGAAACTATTATCATGAGTAGGTTAGCTTCCAAATACAAAACTATGACATTATGTATTCTATATCATAGAATACATCATAATGGTAAAACAAAACTTTAAGATTTCAAAATACAAACATGAGCTCCATCAAGCCCCTTTAAGAATAATAAAAGTTTTAAAAATATAAATTCAGTTCTAAACAAAATAAAACAAAATTCAAATAATTTAACGGTCTTAATTCCACTTCATTTCTCCAATATCACTAAAAACCTGGGTCAACATCATCATCACCATCCATCATCATCAACAATCATCAACAACCCTTGTAGAGAAGACAACAACAACAATAACCATGAGTTGAAGCTCAGTACACAGTAATTCAAGCACAAACGAGATGTTACACAATCTTAATCTAATGCAATGCATCAATAACAAGTTCTTATCTTTGATTAAAATGAAACAAATCAATACTACAGTACTTACACTCTGAAACAAGCCTCTAGGAGTAACATCAACTGTTTAGGGGTTTAATATAAGTAACCGGGATACTTATATCTCCTACATGATATACATGAAAACGAGAAAATAGCCTCATCTAGGGGTTATAGCTATTACACGTACTTTACTCATCTCATTCCATAATATAAAAGGACTTAACAGGTCCCATAAACATGAGCCCTAATATATTATTTCTTGTCGATCAAGATAGACGTTACATTGATACCATTTGCCTCATCGCCAACCCACTGAGCCACCTATAAATGTCACTACATCATGATGGGGTGGCCTAAGCGCTTAAACTACCATGTCCCATGGGGATAAGGTTGCCACTCCCCGGACAGGATTCAATGGCATAAGCATAAACAACACTCAATTATTAGGTCTTCTTTAAGTTTTAGTTCGTTTAAGAATGCTTGTCCTATCAAACAATAAGCATGTCACTACATACTTTATCTAAACTGGACGAAGATCATAAGACAACCCGAAAGAAACAGAAACTAAATCTAAGCATCTATTCAAAGATAAAATTATTAAGCAAAACAATTATTTATTAACTGACATCAAATTTCACATTAAATAATCATTCTATGTTTTTATCTAATTAGACATAAAAATAGGAATCCCACAATGGCTGTAAAGATTGTCCCAACAAGATATGGACAATTCTCTGTAGTCTGTCAAACCATTTTAATTAACTAGCTTTGATTTATCATATTTTAGAAATTATGTACTCCTTATTATTTAAGGTTTAACCTAATGGATAATTGTCATAACACCCTTAATTCTAGGATATTTTGTGGAGTCTTTTAGTTGTTATTTGATTGAAAATCATTTAGAACTATTACTTAATTGATCAATATGTTACTTTCAAGTTCTACAAGCTCCCTAGTGAAGAAAACAAGTTAAAGTAACAAGGAAAGCAAGTGAGAAAAGGGAACAGAAGCCACCACGCCCTTTGCCATGGGGCATGGTGAAGGGTATAGGAACCACATAGCACAGAGCAAGCCACCATGCCCCATATCAAGGGTGTGCCAAATTAAAGAACATAGCACAGAGTCTACCACGCCCCTTGCCATGGGGCATGGTAAGGGGCGTATGAAGCCAGGACATCAACTCGCCTGACTTTTCTCTTTCCTCCATGTCCTGTGTCTATATATATATACACACATATATATACACACATTTATGATGAGAAAAGAGAGGAGGTCTGCTAGGGTTTCTTGTAGATCACTTTGTAAATTTTTTTACAAACAACAACAAGAAGGAGGTTCAAATTACTGAAGCATTCAAGATCCAATCTTTCAGAGTTATAATGATGACTTCTGGTTTCTCTCTTATTCTTTGTACTTTCATTTCTAATATCATGAAAGAGTAAACCACATATCGAGATCTCATTTGGAACTCATTTTGTCAAGTGATGAAGATTTGTTCTTAATGAAGATATATTGATGTTCTTATGTTTCATTGCTTGTTCCTCATTGTTATCTTAAGTTCATATATCCGGAGTATGAATTTATGTTTGATATCATTTAATTGATTGAGAAATTGCTTTCATATTCAGATCTGTGCAATGGATGAGATTTGCTTGTAATTTTGGAGATAGAATAACAAAAATCTTTTGCACTTTGGTTGAATAGTGGATGAGTTCATGTGTTTAATATGATTCTAGGTTGATATTGGTTGAGGGAGATCCTAATTGATAAACCCAGGATTGTACAAGCTATCAAACTTGAGAAAGTTGTTAGTTTACATTTGGAACTCTGCGGCTTAAGAACTCAACAAGCTTGATTTTAGTTTCTAATGATTCACATGATAAGAGAGGGATAGAATGAGGTCTAGGTTGTTTTGATAATTGATTTAATCCTTGCTTATTGTTGAGAAGTGGGTCTTATGTAGTTTAAACGTAATTTTAGTAGTCAATTCAGCTAAAAGCCTATGATTCCAATCATTCTTGATCGACGGTTACATAATAGGGATGAAGTTAGTACTAACAATTAGTGGCTCTCTATAGAATGACCCTGTACTTAACATTACATTACGTTTATGATAGGTACGCTTGCCTATTGCATCATAGTTGGAACTAGGAATAGTTATTTGGATTATTAAAACTATGGTTGGCAACGACCACTAATATATCAATATAAGTTATTTACAAGTTAAATCTATGTTAACTTAATTTTAACCAAGTTGATTAAACCTTATCGGCTGATCAAATTATTATATCGTGTCTAATTATCTCCCTAAGTTATTGTTATATATTTTAACTTAACTTAGCCAAATTGCTTGACCTTAATTAATTCAATTCATTTTAGCCTATTAATGTTTATTTAGTTAAGTTAAACTTAGATTTATTAACTAATTTGTCTATATATAAATAAACTAGTTTTACTCAAATCAGTTACTAAATCTATTAATCCATTCTTTAAATTAACTTAACTTAACCCATTCCTATTAATACAAATACTAACTTATCATATCTATTATTCTGTATTCGTTCATTTCATTATATTTCTATTTATTTATTTATTTTTCACTTTTGGAAGGTACACAGCAAAACTGAGGAGGGTACACAGCCATGTACCAGGTCTGTACACAAACACAATTCAATACACATGCTATGTTTATCCCTTGTTTCCGTTGCGCTCTTGAAGAATTTAAAAACAAAGAGAAACATGACGAGATAGGGCTGGCTATGTTCCAACCATTCTTCACTTATTATAGAGAATACACTGGAATCGGAGAGAAACATGGTGGTATAGGGTAAACCGTGTTTCTGTCGTGCTATTCTAGAAATGCATATACTCAACAAAACAGAGAGAAGCATGATTGGAACATTTGCCCTTGTTCCAATCATGTTCTTTTCTGATATATATATTTCAAAAATTTTCAATGCAAAATGAAGAGCACGACTAATACATCTTCCTGTGCTCATATATGAAACAGAGCATGCATATTTCTAACTCATTTATCTTCTTATTTTACCTCCTACTTCAATATATAACATCTCTCACTCGACATGCAAACTTATATTCAAGATTTATAACACATATATTATTGTTTCATCCTATTTCATTAGAATCATTACAAACCCTACTTATATCTAACACATCACATACATACATATACTAGCAAAACAACCAATCACAACAACACTCTCAACTTCATCTTCATCAATTTCTAGTCTATACATGTATATACAATAATCAAAATGGAGAAAGAATCATCTTCTTACTTGTTTAGCAAATCCTAGTTCTTTTGATCTTCACTTCCATTCTTCATTTCTTGGTCATTAATCCATCTCAAGCATATTTTCTATCTATTATCTTCTTTCCTAACTTTGTTTTGTCCTATGATCTCATTGAAATTGACATTTAAAGTTTGTTTTTGGGAAAGAAAAGTAAGAAAGGAAGGAGAAGAATAGAAGGAGAATGAAACATAAAAGGAAAGAGAAAAGATAGTAGGTGGAAAGTGGGTAGAAAAAAGGGAAAAGATAAGGTTAAAAGGAAAGTCAAAAGATATTTGCAAATAAGGGTATTAGGTTTAAGTTTTTTTTATAATTATCTTTAGTATTGAAACTAATTAGAAAATAATTTGAAAACCTGTATTATAGAAATCAATAACTTGATTTAAAAACATAAATTTGGAAGTTTAGTTTACATAAAACCGATGTTTAATTTGAGTTTAGATTTAAAACTGATATTTTTAGATAAGTAAACTAAATCAAATTTATGGGGATTAAGGATATGGAAACCAAAGTGAAATTCAAAGGTTTAGGAGTTTGCAAAACATTCAATTTAAAAGTTTAAGAATTTAGAGATTTGAATTTCAAGAAGAGATGTTATAGTTGTGATATTGGAGGAGATCAAAATTTCAATTAGTAAAAATAGTTAGATAAACAATTAAAACAATTTGAAGAATGGATGATTTAAATCTAATTTCAACTTAACCTATTTACTAATTTAATTATATCAATTGTCTATTCCTTTTCTATTTATTTACTGATTTTACTCATTTAAACTATGTAATTTCCAATTTCTAATTTAGGTAAAAGTTTGGGGTATTTCGAAGAAGGTCATCATCTTCTTCCTCAAGAACTTTCTCTCTCTAACCCCACTTTCTCTCTAGCCTCTCTCTGTCCCTCTCTCTCTTTTGCCCATACAACCATTTTCACTTTACTATATAAACACCACTTCACTGGAGACTAAGCCAAACTCCTACCTTTTACAAACTAGACCAATCCTGTAAAACCATTCACTAGAGTCAGAATAGACAAAGCCTATAAATGTTTGGTCCCTACTAGCAAAAACGAAGTCGACTTACACATGCAAAGGATCCGCAAATGATGACTCGCATCCAATTTGACTCCATGCACTTTCAGTATTTCTCTCTCAAAATTTCGCCACAAATTCTCTCTACAAATTCCCTGTTACGCCCCAAAAGGTACCCTAAACGCGACAGTCCGCCACACTCAATATTAAAACTTAAGTATAACTACCTCCATCATTCCATAAGCTTCGATACCGGGTGTAAGGTATACATTTACGATCATAGAGGACCAACTTCGAAACAAGTTATTTAAGAAGACATTCATATGCAATTTAAGAATGGAATTCATAACATAATATCTTGCAATAGAAAATTATATAAAGGTCTTACAATCATCAAAGGGGCATTCGTCCGCTAAAAGATATAATTCATCATAGTCTAGAGAAGTCTAAACAAAATAAATTACAAGAAGATTTACTTAGAAGTCTAAGTTTACATCTAGTCTTTAACTTCTTCCAAAAACTCCTTAAGCCAAAAGGTAGCACCTGAGAGAAACACCCTCGGGATTCAATCATAGGTGGGAAACTACAAGAGATATCTATAAGGAGGTAAGGTAAACCCGGTATTCTCAGTAGCTAGAAAACCCCGGGAGTTGGAAGCGAAACCCTAATCCGGTCCAGTTTGAGTCCAGTGAGAGGAGCCTAGGAACCTTAAATCCGGCTTTCCTTCGGTTTCATAATAAAAGAAATTTTATAAAGTAAATGAATTTGAATTATTGTTCTAAAGTACATTTTGAACCTTTGAAAGTTTTAAATTCGGGAATTTTTCAATTCCAGGCCTTCCCGAGCTCAATTACGGAAAAGCGTGCCCCGGACCACTGATTCAGAAAAATGTTCTAGAATATTCATTAGAACCGTAATTTTATAAGGGTTCCAAAAATATCAATTTTATAATTTCCGAGCTATAAAAATTACAGTTATAGCTTTTCCCGTGTTTTCGGTACAACCGGTAAAGTAGATGTCTTGTTTCTATATCACAAGTACAACCTACACTACACACTACCCATACCCTATTCTTACATCCTTACAACTACTCATTTCAATTTTCTTTTCCAAGAAATTTTGTCTCTTAAATAATTATCACATTTATTATATTTTAATTTACTAAATTACAAATATCAAATTTTAAAACAACACACACACATGGATGTGGCCGGCGCCGCGCCCCCCCCGTCCCCCCTTTGGTTCCCTCATTTGAATTATTTTTACAACTTTTTTTACTAACAAACCCTAATATCTACATATATAAACATATTTTTCTCTCTCTCTCTTCATTTCTTACTTGTTTCAATTGTTACAAAGACAAAACCTCTCTTCTTTCTTTTTTGTGCCGAGCACTCCCCTCCCCTTCCTCACATTTCCCACTCAAGACTCCTTCATTTCCCCTTTGATCTTCCATTGGTATGTTGATTTAAGCTTTGTTCTTCCTAATCTGTAATGGCAAAGCTATATCTTGTGTGTTTTCTCATTTAATCCCAATGAGCTCATGCTAGGACATGAAAACACATGAACAAGAATATCAAGCCATCACAAGACATTGATCTAGTGTTTAGATGAGTTTATGTTAAGATATCTTCTTGTTCATGCATGTAAAGTAGAGATCTTGTATATATATTGATGTTCATGCCATGATATATGATTCATGCATTATAGTTAGTAAATCTAAAGTTTAGACATCACATTGTCATTTACATGTATGATCATAGAGTTTTTTGATTTCCATGCATTGATGATCATAAAAATGTAGTCTTGTATATGTGTAGAGATGTTAGATAGTAGATCTTCATATATAAGAAGCAAGAACATTGAAAAATAAAAGACTTTGTAGGAAATGGTTTGTTGGAAATTCGGATGAAATTGAAACCCTACCTTAAAAGCCACCAAAATCATTTTTAAACTCATATTTCACAAGAAAAATGAAGGGTATATGTAATAGATATCTTGAAAGAATGATTTTCATAAGCTTGGATGAGTTTAGGCATGATAGGAATGTAAAACAAGTGGTGAGTTAGAATGAAAAATATTGATATGTTGATCAATGGTTAAATTCGTAATTTAGGTTCATGCCTACAAGAATGCTTAGTATCTAAGTCTAAATTGGATGTTTTATAAGCTAAATGAAGTCCTTAGATATATATATTGGAGCTTTAAATTTTAATTCATTAGACAAGTTTTTCCATAAGAAAAATGCAAGAAAATGAAATTTCAAAAATTCGGATTTCTAAAAAAGTTTGTTTAAAAACATGTTTACCAAATGAAAAATGGGAATTTTTATGCATGAATGAAGGCCATGATTATATAGACTTTGAGAACTTATTTTCATTTAGATAGCAAGTGGATTACAAGATTACACAAGTCAAAGAAACCCTGAGAAGTGTAAAGTGGAAGAATAGCTTCTTAAAATAACCTTTATAGAACTTTCTAACACTTAGGAGTTCATAAGAGTTTATTATCACAAAATCATCATGACCATGCATATATTGAGTCCATTACATGGCATTCATGTTAGTAATTCATTCCTATACCATTCATGCATGAATCATTAACTAGGAACATTTCTTATCAAAAGTAAAACAAATTTTTCGGAATTGAGAAATGGCAGAACAGAACTGATCCCACTGTTCCGTGACTTTACTATTTTCAAAACATGAATTTAATATTAGAAATAGATAGATATTTCGAAGTAGATAGAGATCGATATAAAGTTTGCGAAATTCCGAGTTAAAATGACCAAGTTATGGCCGTTTTAAGTCGGAACTTCCGCAAATAGCGAGAATTCCGAATTCATCTAGTTTAGATGTATAGCTTGATTTAGTTACTTAATGAGAGTCTCATTAGGATTATTCTTGCTTGGTAGGTGATCCCGAGCAGGACGACACCCTACCTCCCGACTACTACTACTAGAAAGACCGGCGTCCAATGGCCGAGTGAGTTTTACTTCCACTCTCAATTAATGATTGTGATTGCAATGTAGTGGCACTAGTGGTGTAGGCAAGGGTAAAAATTTGAATATGCATGATGGGGTATATGGGAATTATATGTGTATTTGCCTGTTGTTGATGTGTCGAATGAAACTTAAGAAATATCGAAACCGAGTGTTAAGCTATTGACTGATTAGCTAGTATCTTATGATGAATGTCTGCGAATACTTGTTGGTCACCTAAAAGAATTGAATTAATGAATATTCGACTTCAATTGTAAATTGAATTCATTCATATCACGATGGGGTTGGAGCATTCGCATTGGTTGGTTTTTTGTGATCCATAAAACGAATATGTTGGTTAATCGTGATCCATAAAACGAATTTGTTGGTTAATCGTGATCCATAAAATGAAATATTGTTAGTTGACCGTGAGCTTAAACGGCATCGTATCGCAGGATTCGTTAATCTGCTAACCTGGGATGGAGGGCGCAAGTCCATCCATATATGATTTCCGGTTGGTCATATGTTTGTTGATCACATTTGTTTGATGCATACACTTGCTTGAATAATCACTTGCTTGAATGATCACTTGCTTGAATGATTGTATTTAATTGTGGTATGGAAGTTATTACTCACTAAGCTAGTTAGCTTATGCCCCCATAGTTTTTATCTATTGCAGCACGAATTTATATGGCTTAGGCCGAGGCAAGCCACAACACAGGTACCAGAGATAGGAGTTTCCCATAGAAGTTTAATCCATTCTTTTTGTATAGACTTCCGTTGGAAACTAAGGACTCTGGATGACTGTAATGGACTTGTTATTATTTTACGGGGGAATGCCCCTTAAATTTTGTAAACTATAATTATGCGTTTGATTTATCATCTATGGCTAATGAATGCCACATTAAACTGTTTAACTCCATTTGTTGAAGTATTCTATTGTCGTAAGGGAACGCTTTACATCTACTTAAGACTCCCGAAGGGCTCGGGTAGGGAACTCGAGAGTTTTATTTAGTATGTGGCGGGCTGTTACGTTTAGGATACCCTACGGGGCATGACAGTAAGCTTCTTCGCTTAGTGAGATTTAAATCCATAAGTAAAGTACTCAAAAATCAATCAATCAACCAATTTGTTTAATCAAACATATGAGATGCAAGCAATCGCATGAGCAAACAATACATACGATTTTTCGAGAATCATATGTTTAAATGGATTTACCTCTCTATTCGGTGGTTAGGTGTTCCGAGCAACAAAGCCATAGTTGCAAATAATATATTTTTTTAGTTTTGCATGGATTCCTACCAATCACTAAAATGTAGTTGATTCGGATGCCCACACACCATTTAATTATAGACACTTTAAGTCATAGATGATTATTTCGGGTCCTCGACTTCATTACTATGCCCTTGTCCCACCAAAGGTATAGTAATGAATGCAATGTGACTCACTACATTTCGTTCATGTATCATTTAATTTAAGTAATCATGGCATAGCATTAATTGTTTAGTAAGTGACCATAGAATTTGCAGGCAATCAATACTAAACTAAATCATACAATGATTAGTTAACAATTCCTGCCTCGATATATCATAATTTCAATCATGTAAGTAAAACACATGCGCTTTCATTTTTTTATTTTTATCTTTTCTTAAAGCTAGTGTCACTAAGCTACAAGCAAATACATAAGTACAATTGCGAGAATTTAAACTCATTCGGCTATATTATAAGCTCCTTAGTCGAAATAGTCCTCTAGGTAAGGTAGCTCGGACTCCACGTCACATATACAAAAGAAATACCCAAAATGAGTATTTCTTGGAAGATCTACTTAAACTTGTAACTCTATTCAACTAAGTTCATCAAAATTCGCATAAGTGAAATTCCAACTTAAAATGGCCATAACTTACTCTTTTAACTCGGAATTTTGCATATTATATACTGATTTCTACCTACTCGAAAAGATCTATCCATTTCTAAGGTTATTTCCTACATATAAGGTCATTTACGTTGCTAACCACCTCTGTACAGATTCAAAACGGAATTTTTCTGATTTTGCAAAACAAATTTCCAACTCAACTTTATTCAAAAATCCTTTACAAAAAAAAAAATATATATATATATATGATTGAAAAATCCTTTGAGTATATATATAAGCTCATTTTATATGCAAAAATTCTAATGGTAGTATGTCAACAATTTATCTCATAAAACAATTCATTTTGAAGTGTTAAAACCTAAACTTGACAAAGTTTCTTTTCAAGTTTTTAAAGAAACTTTATTTTTTTTCCTAGGTTATTATAAAGAGTATTCTTATTTTATTTTCCTCATTCCTTTTCCAAAAAAAATAAATTTTTTCTTTAACTTCGGTCTTTTATAATTTCTATCCCTAGTGATAAAAGAACAAAGTTATCAAAAAGTTTATAAAGTGGTTGATAACCTATTTATAAATTTTCCTTTAAAATGGTTTTAGAAAATGAGTCTGTTCTCTTTATATTTCTTTTTTAAAATATAAGTTCTTGCTTTCTAAAACTTGGTCTTTCATTTCCTCTACAAATTTTATTTGAAAAGAAATCATCTTTATTGATAAAATCCTTTGTTTTTTATCTTATCACATTTACATTCTTTGTCATTCTTTGAAAATAGATTCCTCCTTTGGAAACTTGAAATCATTATTTTTCTAAGTGGATTTATAAATTTAAGGGTTAATTTTATTTTAACTTTGAAAACTAATTTGCTTCTTGTTTTTGTTATGGAGTTTGAGAAGACTTTAAATCTTAAGTTTTTTGTGAAAACTTTGAATACCAATAAATTATTTTACCAAGACTTAGGTTACCATATTATAAGAGGAAAATGTTTATTTCTTATATTTTATTGGTAAAGCTATCTTTGTCATTTGATAAAACTTTAAGAAAACTTACATTATTCCATTTTATGTTGTTGATGATAACTCCGTTATTTAATGTAGTTACATAATAGAAAATTTAGTTTCAAGTTCCTTTATTAAAGAAATTTTACTTTAAATTAGTTGAGACAATATCCTTATGTGATGCTGTATTATGTGCATGTAGTATATAGATGATGAAAAATATGAGATAAGAAGTAAGATAATATTAGTAAGCAATATAGCAATAATAAGCAAGATATTATAGTTAAGTATTAGGAACCTTAGCTTCATCAATGTAACTCGATTATGTATTGGGAGCCTTAACTTCATCAAGGCATCTCGATCAAGTATTGGGAGCCTTAGCTTCATCAAAGCATCCCAAGACTATGTCCCATAAAAAAAAAAAAAAAAAGAAAAAGAAAGAAAAGAAAAAGCAATAAAAAGCTTGTTAGTGAGCATTTAGGCTCTAAAATTATAAACATATATATATAGTAACATATATGTGAAGTTAGGTTAGAAGCATGATAATAACAATAATAAGATCATAATAACAACATAATAGCAAATCAACATAATATGGATCTTATTCATGAACATGAACATGAACAAAACATGAACATAGTGTTGCTTCTATAATATTGGAATGTTTAAGAAACATACACCATGATCATGGTAAGTGTCACGTCCCATAGGGTATCGTAAACGTAACAGCCCGCCACATACTAGATAAGACTCTCGAATTCCCTATCCGAGCCCTTCGGGAGTCTTATAAAGATGTAAAACGTTCCTTTACGACAATAGAATACTTCAACAAATGGAGTTAAACAGTTTAACGTGGCATTCATTAGCCATAGATAATAAACCAAAACGCATAATTATACTTTACAAAATCTAAGGGGCATTCCCCCGCAAAATAATATCAAGTCCATTACAGTCATCCAGAGTCCTTTAGTTTCCAAGGAAGTCTATACAAAAGAATGAAGTAAACTTCTATGGGAAACTCCTATCTCCGGTACCTGTGCTGTGTGCTTGCCTCGGTCTAAGCCAGATAAACTGTGCTGCAATAAGTAAAAACTATGGGGGCGTAAGCTAACTAGCTTAGTGAGTAAGAACTTCCATATCACAATTAAGTAAAATTCATCCAAACAAGTGATTATTCAAGCAAGTGTATGTATCAAACAAATGAGTTCAGCAAACATATGACCACCAGAAATCATATGTGGATGGACTTGCGCCCTCCATCCAGGGTTAGCAGATTAACGAATCCTTGCGGTATGATGCCGTTTAAGCTCACGGTCAACTAAACAATAATTCGTTTTATGAATCACGATTAACCAACATATTCGTTTTATGGATTACGAAAAACCAACCAATGCCAATGCTCCATCCCCATCGTGATATGAATGAATCCAATTACCATTGCAGTCGAATATACGTTAGTTCAATTCTTTTAGGTAACCACAAGTAATCACAGACATTCAATATAAGATACTAGCTAATCAGTCATAGTTTAACACCCGGTTTCGATATTTCTTAAGTTCCATTCCACACATCAACAGCAAAAAATATATATATAACTCCCATATACCCCATCATGCATATTCATTTTTATCTTTGCCTACACCACTAGTGCCACTACATTACAATCACAATCATTAATTGAGAGTGGAAGTAAAACTCACTCGGCCATGGACGTCGGTCTTTCTGTAGTAATAATCGGGCGGTGGTAGTGTCGTCCTGCTCGGGATCACCTACCAAGTAAGAATAATCCTAATGAGATTCATCATGTAAACTAATTCAAGCTATGCATCTAAACTAGTTGAATCGGAATTCTCGCTATTTGGAAGCTCCGACTTAAACGGCCATAACTTGGTCATTTTAACTCGGAATTTCGCAAATTTTTATATCGATCTCTATCTACTTCGAAAGATCTATCTATTTCTAGTATTATTTTCAAGTTTTGAAAGTATTAAGGCCAATGAACAGTGAGATCAGTTCTGTTTTGTTTCTCAATTCCAAAAAATTGTTTTGCTTTTGATGAGAAATGTTCCTAGTTGATGATTCATGGATGAATGGTATAGGAATGAATTCCTAACATGAATGCCATGTAATGAACTCAATATATGCATGGTCATGATGATTTTTGATGATAAACCCTTAGGAATCCTATTGTTACAAAATTCATAAAGGTTATTCCTAAAAAGCTATTCTTCCCAACTTACATTCCTTAGGATTTCTTGATTTTTATTTTTTGAAATTCACTTGTTATCTAAATAAAAATGAGTTCTTAAGGTCTATATATCATGCCTTCATTCATGCATAAAATTTCCCATTTTTCATTTGGTAAATGTTTTTTAAACAAGCCCCTTGCAAAATCCGAATTTTTGAAATTTCATTTTCTTGCATTTTCCTTATGGGAAATTTGTTTAATGCATTAAAATTTGAAGCTCCAATGATATATTATCTAAGGACTTCATTTAGCTTATAAAACATCCAATTTAGACTTAGATACAAGTGTTCTTGTAGGCATAGACTAAATTACGAATTTGACTATTGATCCACATATCAATATTTTATTTTTTTCTAACTCCACCACTTGTTTTACATTCTTATCATGCCTAAACTCATCCAAGCTTATGAAAATCATTTTCAAGATATCTATTACACATACCTTCATTTTTTCATATGAAATATGAGTTCAAAAGTGTTTTGGTAGCTTTTAAAGTAGGGTCCTAATTTCATCCGAATTTCAACTATTCATATTTGACAAGCCTTTCATTTTTCAATGTTCTTGCCTCCTATATATGAAGATCTACTAGCTAACATCACTATACGTATACAAGACTACATTTTATGATCATCAATGCATGGAAATCAAAATAAACCTATGATCATGCATGTGCATGAAGATGTGGATGCCTAAGCTTTAGATCTACTAAATATAATGCATGAATCATAGATCTCATGGCATGAACATCAATATATATACAAGATCTCTACTTTACATGCATGAACTAGAAGATATCTTAACATAAACTCATTTAAACACTAGATCCATGTCTTGTGATGGCTTGATATTCTTGTTCATGTGTTTTTATGTCCCTAGCATGAGCTCATTGGGATTAAATGAGAAAAAACACACAAGATATAGCTTTGTCATTACCAGATTAGGAAGGATCAAAGCTTAAATCAACATACCAAGGAAGATCAAAGGAATAAATGAAGGAGTTTGAGTTGGAAATGTGAGAGGAAGGAGGGGAGGGGGCTCACGGGCACTTTGAGAAAAAAGATAGAGTTTTCCTCTTTTGCAAAGTTTGAATACAAGTAAAATGAAGAGAGAGAGAGAAAAATATGTTATATATGAAATGAATTTAGAGTTTTAGTTAATAAATATTGAGTTAAATAAATCAATTGAGAGGGAAAACAAGGGAGGGGGGCGGCGCCGGCCACTCTTGTGTGTGTGTGTGTGTGTGTGTGTTTTGAAATTTTGATATTTGTAATTTAGTTAATTAAAATGTAATTAAATGTGATATTGGTTAAGAGACAAAATTCATTGGAAAGAAATTAAAATGAGTAGTTGTAAGGATGTAAGAATAGGTATGGTAGTGTGTATGAGGTTGTACTTGTGAAATAGTAGACAAGACATCTACTTTACCGGTTGTAACGAAAACACGGAAAAAAGCTATAACTGTAATTTTTATAGCTCGGTAAAATTATAAAATTGATTTTTTGGAATCCTTATAAATTACGTTCTAATGAATATTCCGAACATTTTTCTGAATCCGTGGCCGGGGGGCTTTCCGTAATTGAGCTTAGGAAAGCCCGAATTGAAAAATTCCCGAATTTAAAACTTCCAAAGGTTTAAAATGTCTTTAAAACAATTCAACTTCATTTACTTTATAAAACTTTCTTTATTATGAAACCAGAAGGAAAGCGACCGATTTAAGGTTTCTAAGCTCTCCACTAGACTCAAACTGGACCGAATTAGGGTTTCGCTTCCAATTCCCAGCTTCATAATACTAAGAATACCGGGGTTTACATAAGTTACATAACATGGTAAAAAGAAAGAAATAAGAACTTTTACCTAAGGAGATAATATGGAAGTGTAGTAGAAAAAAAGGTTTGGTTAGTGTTTTTGTGTGTAAGAATGTGAAGGAAAATTCATAGTAAAAGAAAGAAATGAGATTTTGATTTGGTATAGAGGGGTTTGAGGAGAAATTTAGGAGAGTTTTAGTAAGGTGAGGAGTGTGTGTTGAAAGAATTGGAGGGAGATGGGTATTTATAGAATTTTTGGAGTGAAAATTGTGTGAATTAAATAAATTGAAAAATAAAAATAAAAATATGTGTATGATGGAGAGAGGGGGCCACGCATGAATTTTAGAGGGGAGAGAGAGAGTTTGTTTTGTTTTGCTTTGTATTTTTGTTAATTAAAAGTAATAAGATGTAAAGTTTGATGTGAATGAAGATGTATGACAAATTTAAAAAGTAGATAATAGGTATGGTAGAATGTAGAAAAAGGTGTAGAAAAAGTAGAGATAGGTGAATAGTAATGAATAGTGTAGATAGTATTATGAATAGTAGATAAGACAAATTAATACCGGTAGTAAAAAAATACACGTAATTAAAACATATATGATATTTTTAGATACCGAAAAATTATAAAATTGATATTTTTGAAATCCTTGTATTTTTACGAGTTTATTGGTATTATTGGAATAATTTTTTCGTTGGGGGTACCCAGGCACGGTTTTCGAAAACTGATCCCGTCAGAACCGAAGGACGTAAAAAATTATCGAATCTGATATTTTTATGCATCCTTATATTATTACGAACTATTATCTACTAATATCTTGATTTCGTTATTTCGGGATTAGGAACATGGGTTTACCGGATCTAATCTATTAGGACTTGATATGTATTTGTTGACCTTAAGGTTTCCGGCTGACTTCTGGTTTAGGGTTTGAACATAACTGTAGCATAAAATCTAGGGGATTACATTATCTCTACTAAAACTCTCTTCTATTCAATTTTCCCAAAATCCTTCTCCATACATAAGCCATCCATTACTACCTACGTGATACTTCCACTCATCATCTTCTTCCTTAAAAAAAAACACTCTTAGGTAAAAACTTTCTACCTATTATTTCCATGTCATATAACTTAGTATGTCTATAGTGTTGTTTCTTGAAACTCACATGAGTTGTACAAGCAAAAATATGTTCATGTTTGTTCTTGCACATGCCAAATTCTGTTATTTTGATATATAATGTCATGTTGTTATTATTGTTATCATTGTTGTTATGATCCTAATCTAATCCTATATATATTATAAATATATATTATACCTATATATTTTTAGAGCCTAAATGCTCACTAACATCCTCTAACTTGTTATTATTAATCATTGCTTTTTCTTTTCTTTTTCTTTTTTTTTCTTTTGGGACTAGTCTATTCTTAGTCCCGAGTTGTCTTGATGAAGCTAAGGCTCCTAATACTTGATCGGGTTATCTTGATGAAGTTAAGGTTCCCAATACTTGATCTTAATATTATGCTCTTATTGATTCATATATATATATATATATATATATCTTATTATGACATATTATTCTATTTCCCATAGCTACATATTCATGTTCATGTATGAGCATATTGATATTGTCTCAACAAAAAATAAAAAAGGAGAATTTTCTTACATAAGGAAGATGAGAACTTTTTTAAAGAATAAACTTTTGTCATTAAGAAATTATTTTTTTCATAAAAAAACTTGGGATTCTATCTTAAAAAATATTTTCCAAAAATCTAGTTAAGCTCATCATAAGTTTTTAATGCCAATGGTATATTCGAATTTCAACAAATTATACATAAAGTAGATATATCACATATACTCTTTTCAAAACAATAAAATGGAAAAGTTTTCTTTAAAAACTTAAGATTTTAAACTCTTGATTAGCAAAGGTTTCCTTATACTTCCTTGTAAAAGTTTCACCAATACTCTAAAATATTAAGGATTAGACAAGTTTTGTAAAATCATCAAGAAAGTTTCTTTTCTAGAAATAAAATTTTCTTAGTAAACAACATTAGTAAACAACTTAGGAAATCATTGTTATTTATTAAAGTAAAATGAACTTTAGGAAAAATAAGAATATGTAAACTTTAATGAATCTTAACCACTATCAAGGAAAACTTAAGAGCTGCATTTTCAATCCTTAGAAATTAAGTTGTAAGAATCTTAAAAAAAAAACTAAAATTATTTGGAACAATTTAATTATTCCAAAGGTTAAGAAATAAAATTAAAAGGAGGAATACTCGCTTAAAATGATTCAAGAAAACTTTCCAGCAAACTAAACTGAAAATTTTCAATGTTTTGTTTTTCTAACTTTTAGGATACCTTATTTATAAAAATCATTGTTGAGACAATATCACTAAATTCATGCATACAAAATAAGCCTATATATATCTATTCAAAAGATTTTTCCAACTATACTAATATCTACATTTTGGTACAAGGATTTTAGGATAAAGAAAAATTTGCAAACTTGTGTTTTGAAAACTTAGAATTTTCGTGATGAATATGTACCTTGTTGTTTAGGAACCCAAGTGATTTTTATATGATGAAAGTAACCTTAGAAATGGATAGATTTTTCTAGGTAGAAAACGGTATATAATATGAGAAATTCCCAGTTAATATGAGCAAGTTATGGCCATTTTAAATTAGAACTTCCACCTATACGAATACTGCAACTAGAGAATAGAATTAGAAATTTTGGCTAGAAATTCTATGGAATACTCATTTTGGGTATTTCCTTTGGAAACGAGGAGGACAATGCATACTATCTCGAAGACTATTTCGACTAAGAAAGTATTGTTAAGCCTTTGTCGAGTGAGTCTACTTCTCTTATTTTCATACTTATGATTGTGCTTATAGTGTAGTAGCACTAGATATAGAAGAAAAAGATAAAATAGAAAATGCATGTGACTTACAATATTGCTGAAAGAACTTTAAGCATATCGAGTCACAAATTACTTATAATGAATTGTATCTTTAATAACATGTTGAAGTATCTAAAATAGGCTGATCACTTTCAAGAAATTAAAAATGTAATGGCTAAACTTTAAATAAAATTGGATGCATGCACTTCACGAGTTGAATCATATTGCATTCGCTATTGTACAATTGGTGGGATAAGTGTATGATAGTGGTGGTACGCATAACCAGTATAATATGTATGTAGCAAGTAGGAGCCGGTAAGAACTACATAAATTGATGGCGAGTAGGAGCCGATAAGATCTACATGTTTTTTGTGGCGTATAGTAGCTAGTAAGAACTATGAAAAATTAATGTTATAAATTATTGGTTGTAATTGGCTGGAATACCAAACCCTGAATGAAGGGTGTAAATTCATTCAACATATGGTTCCTGGAAAATCATGTCTTGTATACTGTCTATAATACTCCTTCTAAACCCTAATGAAATCAAACCTCGCTTCCGTTCTCTCTTCCAACTCTTTTGCACAGATAAATGCTTCTAACCTTAACTATCAACTTCTTACTTTCTTTACTTCTCATAGCATGTATCTTATAGTTCCTTTTCTTCTTGTAGATTACTCGATATTCCTTAATGTTCTTCGTGAATCAACGATAACTAATGATGCCAATAGAGGACAACTTAGATAAACATCCTTCAATAGGTTTAGTGTATGTATATACTGTCCCATAGTTCTTTATAGGACATAAATAGGAAAAACGTTGTGTAGTCTAACTCCCTTTAGCAAATCCAACTCATAAGTTGTATGACCAATTTGTCAAATCACTTTAAAAGGCCATAAAATCGTTTAGCCAATTCGAGAAATGACCCTAAGATGCAGTCCAATGTAAGTCTATTGATTTCTTCATCCTAGCTTGGGCCTTCAACACTATAGCTTTCAACTAACTCAACACCTCATCTTGATTCAAATTATCTATGTCTTAAAAAACTATATTATTGCTTGCTATTCTATTGTCTACAAATTTAACGGTTTGACGTTTAAAATTGCTACATAGATGTGTATGGGAAACATCAAATTTTAGATAAGTGTCATCCGCCTACATTTGATATGTCCAAGTGGTAACACTTACAATCTAAATAATAATGTGAGAAACCATAACTTTCTTCCTTGTAATTGTGTAGACAACAACTTCAGTATCAATATTAGAATGAGTGTAATATGACTTCTTAGAACCCACATACAATATTTTCCCTTTATTTTCTTGTAAGCAGTTGAGCCATAAATCATTGAGTTGTGAAATTGTTGGACTAAATGTCCAATTCCCATACCATATGTTATATTCTAATAATGGTGATGAGAGGATAGGACATAGAAAATGATGGCTACCCAATTTGTGTTGAAAAACAAAATTGATGACAATAATTGTAATGTGATGAAGAAATTCCTCTTGAGCCAATCCCTCCACTTCATCCCATTGGGATTTCTTCTTCTCTTGCCATTACTAGGAATAGTATCAATAGAACACAAGCTAACATTAGTAGCAAATGAAATACCTGTTATAAGCATGTTCACTTTAGGAATTGGAGCAGTGTTCCCTACTTGAGTCTCTCCAAAAACAAAATCTGACTCCTTTTCCATTTTTGCTCTTTCCTTTTGGCTTCCCTTTTCATGTCAATCTCTATATGATCATAAAATTCACTTGAGTCAAACTATAGGCCATTATCTGATCGATATGTACATTGCTTATCAAGGACTTTGACTTTTTGATCCAGTAGCAATCTGACTTGTTATATCAAATTGGCATGATTCTTCGATTATAATGTGTTTTCCACATTCAATCATTGTAACATTCTCTACTAAAATCTTAGGTATCACAATCTCTTCTTCTTCCATATCATGAATCGCCTCCTCCAAATTTTCAACAAAAAAATCAATCATGCATTAAATCATATTCAAATGGTCAAAACAATGAAAAGTAGCTTAACAAAATAGTCCATGTTTGAAAGTAATTGAATTCATCCATGCACTTATACCACATGATGTCATGATCATGCATAGGAAAAATACAAGTTTAGGATAGTATTTTTCATCTATGCGATGGTAATCCAAGAAAAATTCCACTTGTAACACCTAAGAAAGTAGATCTTGAGCCGAAAATCTTGGAATTTCTCGTTGGATTTTGTTCAATATAGATGAATTGAAGTGATTTATATAATGATGCTTGCAATATCTCATAGCAAGGCAGACTAAGGGTCTGTTTGTTTTGGTTTTTTTCTGGCAGATACAGACACTTTTTCAAATTTTTTGCTAACAAATTATTTATCAAGAAATAGATAGATAAAAAAAAGTTGCCAGTTCTCATCAAAAGATCAAATAGAAAATATAGATAAAATTTAGATGCAAATCGATATAATTTACACATATCATTTTAAAAAAGATACAAATACAAATGAAAAACAGATAATCCAAACAGACCCTAAGTCTCAATATGTCTAGCCTAGAATTGACAAATTGCAATGAATGTTCACTATCACTTACTATTTGTTTGATACCCTCTAATTCATATGATGGAAAGTAAAATTTTGAATTTGATGATGAGGAATCTTGCTGTAAATTCATATTCAAGATGTTGCATCTGAAACACTGATGAAAATGATGGATTCTGATTGAAATTGGAATGTGATGAGTCTTCTTTACTTGAACCTCGCTGAGAAGAAACAAGTTGAGCCTGACTCATATCAATTCTATCCATACTTGCATTTAACTTTCTAAGATTTTCTTGAATGTCCATTGACATCTTCTTTATCTCCTCCATATTATTTGCTTGTTGTGTTTTATTTGAAGTTTCTACCATCAGAGCTTAAGAACATGCAAGATTTATTCAAGAAACCCCAATGAATTTTAAGACGAAACGAGAGCACCAAATATGATCCAAACATATATTCGGCCTAACCCACTATCTAGAATACTCCTTCTAAACCTTAATGAAATTAAACCTCCCTTTCCCTTCTTACTTTTGCCTCTTTTGCATGGATGAGTGTTTCTAACCTTAACTATCAGCTTCTTACTTTCCTTACTTCTCATAATATGTATCTAATAGTTCCTTTTCTTCTTGTAGATTACTTCGCCTATTTTGAGCTACTGATCTAAACAAGTTATTTTTGTTTAAAGATATGATACCTCCTAATTCTAGTTAGGTAGACTCCTATTTAGAAGACTTTGTGTCTTTCTTGGTGAAATCATCTTTACTCTTTCTTTTTCCTTTTTTGTATTTATAGATATGTACAAATTAGTTAAGAGTAGTCAAGATATTCTGACTATTTCAACTAGTATCCTATAAATATGTTATTGTAACTTTATTATTTGTTTTGCTATCTTGGTTGTTCCATGTTCCTCGAACATGTCTTGAATCATAACAAATTATTTTTTGTATTATCTCAACAATTAAGCTATTTTTTTTACTAACTTTATATATTCAGGTTTTTAGAATTTCAGTGAACTTTTGGTTAATTTCACAACTTTCTTGATATTATAGTTATGGTAGATATGTATCCGTATACATAAAAAGAAATGTTTTAATTAAGTCCCATTAATTTTTAAAAGCCCATAGTGGCAACCTTTTAGGTATAATAGGATAGCTCGAATCTAAAATTATTGGTTAGACATTTTTCTAAACATTGATTTTTAGAAAAGCTCGACCAGTAGCTCAATTAGAATTGCTTACCTAGTTGGCTTTAATTTTATTATTTTTCCAACTTATGTTTGTGGTGGCTTTGAATCAAATTTCTTATGATTTTTTCAAAAAAAAATTAAAAAATTTCTTTAATTGTGTCAAGTACTCATATTAAATGGGTCAGACTTAATATAACTCTAATTAAAGAAAAAAGAAATTTTCAGACTCGATAGGATTCACGTAGGATATTTAATTCATAAAAAAATTAAAAACTATAGAATCATGAATTAATAGTAAAAATTATATTTAATTAGAGTGAATATTTGTTCAAATTTGTTCGACCTAGTATTTTAGAACAATTTATTATTTTTTAAAGTATAAATTATGTTTTCATTTTTTATTGACCCCGGTTCAATTCTAATAACATTGGTTTTTTTATTTGAGTCCTAAACCTACTTTTTTTCCTATTTGAGTCTTTAACTTTGTAAAACAAATGAGGACTTTCTTAACATTGTTAGTTTTTATTTTTAATTTCTGACACTTCACACATTTTCATTCACTGGAAATTATTAATTCAAATCAACAAAATAACTAAATTAAGATAAATTTAATAAAATGATTAAATATAACTAAACATTTTGAAACTTAATTTGAAATTGTAAAAATTTAAAAAGAGGAAATAAAAAATTCTATAAAAAAAAAAACAAGATAGATATATTTGACAAACAATCATCGCCACTAGTGGTTCCGGCCCTATCACTTTTCAACTTTCCTCCACTTGTTGCTAGAAATGGGTCGTTTGTTTGTTTGTCTATCTGTCTCTCTCCCCCTTTTCTTGTAAACCCGACTAACTACTCAGCTCTTATTCGAAAAAAAAAAAATAAAAAAGAAAAGAAAAAAAAGCAAGATGTGAACAACCTCTACAACATATATAAATTATACTCCTTTCGTTAGAAGAATTACTCATCGATATTATCCGAGCTTCACCTCAAAAGCTACTTCAATAATAAAAAATCACAATCCTTAATCATGGAATTCACTCATAAACTCCTCATGGAATTTTGTCAATCGCGATATGACAGATGGAATCTTATGTTCTTGGGGAAAAATTGAACACCAAAAATGCCATTGTCCTAGGCACCTACAAGTTACATATATAACTGGTGTATTCGTAATAGCTCTAGAACATATAAATTGAATGCAAAGTGATGAAATTATGGATCAGCATATAATTTAAAAGAAATGGAGATTGAAAGAGAGAGAAAAAGGACCTATTGTAAGAGGCAATTGGAGGGAAGGTGAGCGATGGACTAAATAAACCATTAATGGCGACGGACGTTGTCAAACATATTCCCATACCTATTTGTTTTTTTTTTTTATTGAATATCATATTTCTTTTGTTTTAATTTTTGCAGTTTTAAATTAATTTTCAAAATTTAGTTATTTTTAATTATTTTATTAAATTATCTTAATTTAGTTATTTTATTAATTTGAATTACTAATTTCCAGCGAATGAAATGTGTCAAGTATCAACACTTAATAAAAAAAATTAACAGCATCAAAAAAGTTCTTGTTTCTAAACTTTTCAAATATAATTATCTAATAGGAGGCCTAGTAGAATTGCCTAAAGTTGCTGTATCATTTGTGCTCGCATAACATGATGTTATGATGTGTCTAAAGTCATAGGGTTGACATGGTGATCTGTAATCTCGAGGAATAGAGACAGTTGGTTTTATTTGTGTTGTTGATCAAATAATTGCTCAATGTTAATTGGACTTGGTGTTTCGATTCCTATATTTATAATACTGATCGGTACGTCGCTAGTATTTGTTGGACTTAGCATTGTTGTCTCGTGTCTTCTGAATTCAATTTGTTATTGAGTCTAGTTTGACTTCTACACACTATTAACAATGGGAGCATTAAGAGCAAATGATTAGAGATAGAAGGAAATTAGAAAAGATTAAATTTTATCTTGTTTGTTTTCAAAAGGGAAATGTAATAAAAGGAAAAAATGATATAATATTTTTCATGTGCCTTATTTTTTTTTCTTTTATTTCTTTCAAAATGGATAGAATTAGAAAGAAAAAGAGGAAAACTCTTTTAAAATTATTCTTATACTATTTTTTTAAATAACTCATTATCTTTAAGATCATACAAGTAATTTACCTTATAAGATATTTTATCTTTATAATAATTAATGTTCCATCCATTTATTTTCTGTTCATTATCCAAACACATGAAAAGATTCATATTACCCAATAATTTCTCTCCTTCATTTTCTTTCCTTCCAAAATCTTTTCTGCTATATCATTCCATCATGCTAGCTAAAATGTTAGGGTTGTGCATATGATGATTGAAGGACATGTGAATTTTGAATTGCACTTTTTAGAGTATGTACGTGTAAATTTGAGTTGAAGATAAATGCCATATTCAATACTCAGTTTTGTATGTTATGCAATAATTATTTAAAGTTTAGATACTAATTACTTATTTGGTATAGATAAATAATTGCAAGAATATATAAGATTTAGTATTAAATATGACAAATATGAAAATTATCGAATTGAATAGTATTGAATGTTCATTTTTTTAGATGGTTTAATTAGTAAAAAGTAAATGGTTTGTGGTTCGATTCGAGATTCCAAATTGAACTATATGGTTTGAACTGAACCACATGTTTAACATATAAGAAAAAAAAAGAAAAAAATTAATTATTTTTTTAAATTTATAATTTTTTGAAATTTAAATTTATATATGTATAATTTGATTGGGCACACATGTTTAATTGTTGATCTATTTACTCTTTATAAATAAGATAAATTTTTTGGGTTTTAACCTTTAGTATTCTAAACATTCTTTTTTTTTCTTTGTCCTACTGATTAGTTCACTTCTATTACTACTTTTTTTATTAATTTGTGTAATTGATAATATATTGATAAATTGAAATTTGCATCTCATATTGAGGTAACACATTTTAATTTTATTGAGCCTAGTATATCATTAGTTCAAGATAATTCAAGAGAATAAAACTAGTATACTATTACACTTTTATGATAGTGAATCCTCTCCCCTTTATAAGGTTACACAATTGTTTAAGTAAATAATTAATTTTAAATGTTATTGTTTATATCGCATTAGTGATAAAAAATGTGTAATTGAAGACTTTCAACACAATATATTTTTATTTTATAAATAAAAAAGGTTTGAATCGCAAATCAAACTAAATCAAATCAGTTTTTATTCAAAAAAATCACAAACAAACCATATAATTAAGTAAAAAAATTGAACCAAAATATATGGTGAATTTGATTTGAGGCAAACTGATTGAATCATACTGCGTCCATCCCCAATGACAAGTGAGTGCATGAAAAAAATATCATCGCTTGTAACTATATAGAATTAATTAGGGAAATATCTTTATACATGAGATAGAACAACCAAAATATTTAAAAAGCTAAAAAAGAAAGAAAAATGTAAATTTGATTAAACAGTATATTATATAAATTGTGGATACGTGTGTATCGCTTGAAAAGGTATTAGTCATTACGATGCACGAGCATGCTTTTGGATGAAACTTAAGGATCTTTCCCTCATGGAAAAAAGCGGATATAAGGTTCCAAAAGCAAAAGATCCCTCTCTCACACCTCACATGGACTGGAATGTCTTGGGGCATGAAAATAGTCAGACATGGTGTGTGAGCCTCAGAAAGTGGGTTATATACATATATATATTATAACACGCATATATGTATTTTCCCTGTTTGCAACTCATAAAGAAATTTGTCCTGATAAGGTTTAGAAAAACTAATTGCCATATGATACCCAGCAAAATTCCATATAAAACATGTGATTCATACTTCTTAATATAAATCGCGTTTAAAAGTTGTAATTTATCCTTGCTTTATACACCTATGATATAAATCTCTCCTGCTAATGTTTAAATAAATGATTCTGTGCTGAACCATGCCAGATTATATTAGATACACTAGATTACATCATATTAACTTTAGAGTATATCAGATCAATAAAAAATCATATGATTTATTTGCAATTCATAAATAGCATCTTACATATGATATCTTTGTTTTTCTCAGACAATGAAGATGTGCGGCAACAATCATATTTTTTATATGTAATTCCTATGAAGATGTCAAACAAAAGAATGCTGCGCATGCTAAATTTATATTTCAAATGTGATTTTGCGACAACTAAAGTTTGAGTAAACCGTTTGTTTTATGTGCGAGTTTTGTATGTTGTTATAGATCGCATGTTTTAAAAGTGATTATGTAAAGTTAAAATAGTAATTAAATTTGCATAGAGTTTACTGTGGTAAGTTTTTTAAAAGAGTGGGAAAAAAGGGAGCGCACCCTATACATATACATATACATATCTAAATTATTAAACTAGGATATACAATTTAAAAAATAATTTACCATGTTTTTCAAATTTATTTTAATTAAAACACAAAGAGTTCTATGTAATTTGATTTAAGTTGTTGCAAAAACTTTCTTTAATAACTACTCTATTTGGGTAAAGAAAACATAATTACCTATTTTGGTGAAACCTACTTTATTTTTTTGTTTTTTTATCCCTTTTTTTACTTTTTTTTCTTAAAAAAAAACTATTTTACACATAATTCCTGTCCAATGCCCTTATTATCTATCATTATATTATCTATACACACACACATATATATATATATATTTATAACAGACGTGTTGCGAATGTAATCGTGTTAGTAACGTAACAGGGTCTCCAGAGCCTACTCTAGATACCTTTATAAAGAAGGAGAAGTGAGAACAAGGACCCTTCCTGATAATGGATGGAAATAAATGGGCCTTTGATTTAACGCATGGGGACCAAAAAAAAAAAAAAACGAAACGATGGACGGAAAGTAGTGGAAGTTGCTTTATCACAAAGTAGATGTATTTCCATTTCCCTGTCCCATGGGAATCTAATGATTGTTTGTGGATAGTAATAGCCACAATGGCAACATGGCGACACGATTACATATTAAGTTTGGCCAATTTAATATCTTTAGTTTTAATTTCTATAATTTGCTATTTTTTATTTTAGATTAAAATTTAATTTAGTATATCCCTTAAATAGATACTTTACCGGATGTTATGGTCAGCTGAAATACCCCGTTATAAACGTGTATTTCGATTTTTATTCATTTTCTTACGTTTGAAAGCGTTATGCGAAGCTGAAATCACAATTCATTGGAATCCAATTTTAAGATGTAATTTGATTTCATATTTGAGAAGATAGAATCACAATTTCTTTTCATGAAAGGTTTTTAATTAAAAAACTATTTTATCCTATATGAATTTATTATTTTATTTTTAAATGATATTTTGATAAATTCTAATATAAATTAATTTCTTTACGTTTCATTTTGTGTCTGTATCCAAACAAATAAATGGATTTCTCATTCCTTTATTGATTCTATTCCATTCCATTAGATATCATCATGGTTCCAAAATCGAACCGGAATCACCGGCTTTAGGTCTTGAAATTGAGGATTCGAACCATCTTCTACGGTTTTAGTTCGGTTTCATGGAACTGTTGGTTCTTAGTTTCGGATTTGGAACTACGGAACCGTCTTGTAAAAAATAAAAATAAAAAATAAATTTTAAATTCAAAATAATGATTGAATCTAAAATTATTAAATTATTTAACCAAAGTTTTTAAAAATTTATTTAGAATTCATATTTATATGTATACAAATACATTCAATATCAATTATAGTTAGTATTACGATATTTATAAAATACTCTAGAAGATAAAAAGAAAGTTACAACATAAAAAATAGTCTCACATTACTAAGAAAATGAATTTTGCTTTTAGGAAAAGTTTATTTTAAAAATTATATATGATTTTAAACTATGTTTATTTGTATTGTTGATAATAACATATTAGATACTATGAATAAGTAATAAATTTTACTATTTATATGAAAAATTTAAATATTAATAATTATATATTTAATATTACTTTTTATTTTTTCAATGGAACCGGCGGTTCCATTGGTTCTAGGCCAAAGAACCGTCCAAGAACCATGAAATCGATAGTTCCATAGCTGGTTCTAGAACCGGTCAATAGGTCTAGTTCTGGTTTTAGAACAGCCAGTGACGGTTCTGATTCGGAACTGAACCATGTCTATATCTATATTTCATTGTATTCCTTTGATTCTAATCCATTCCATTTGGAACGATTACTGTGTACCAAGAGTGATAATAAAGATTTTATTTAATTTCTTTTATTATAAGGGAAATTTTTTTTTTCACTATTATAACAATATAGCTTTTATAATTTCAACAATCTCGGTTAGTGAGGTGCTTCACTTAAATGATTGGTGTAAGATAAATAATAAGTAAAATTATACCTCAACGTAATATAACTAGTAAATTAGTATTTTATTTTCAAAGTAGGTGTATTTAAGTGTTTCTTTTGAATAATATTTTATGAACGTTTATTTTGATAACAGTATAATAGTAGATATTTAGCTAATAATTGCAAAAATACATAGATACGATGCTAAACCATTAAAAAATTCCCAAAAAATTAAAGTATAAACACTTCACAGATTATTATCTTATCATTAAAATAAATATTTATCAAATATTATTTAATAAAATACTAAAATGTACATATTTTAAAATAATAAAAATAAATACAAATACGTGATCCATCATTATCCTCTGTATTAATATGTCTACGTAAGACATAAGTAGAAGGCTCCTCGGGAATTCAATAAGATAAGGACGATAGATGTTTTGGCCACATCGTTTCAAGCTGGCCGGTGAGTACGTGTACCCGTGCAGAACCTTAAATGGATCCGAACCTGGGTTTGTCAACTCTAAGTTGACTCTCATATTACCAAACAGTATCTTTCTGGGGAGGAAAACATAAGATTAAGATTGTTGTTCTTAAAAGTCCGCACTTTTTCGAACCGGAAAACAAATGGAATTTTAGGATTAGTCTTTGCAGCAGATGCTTTCGAGCATATCTTATCCGATTAATCTATGCCATCGTGTTGGCCAAAAAAAAAAAAAAAAAAAAAAAAATTCTATACCATATTATTCTCGTAAGGTGATACATAATCACTAATAATCCTCAAAAGTTACTAAAAGATTTGAATTTTTATATGTATTTAGATAATAAATGAGGAAAAATAAATGAAATCTTTATTATAACAAAAGATAAAATAATATATATTGTATGCCTATAAAAGATAATAAATAATTTTTAATAAAAAGAGTATAAGAATAATTCTAGAAAAATTTTCCCTTTTTTCTCCTTGTTCTCTCTGTTTTGGGAGGAGAACAAAATAGTGGGACCTACAAAAATGTTATATTCATATTCCTTTTCCTTTCAAAACAAATGAGGGGATGAAATTTAGTCTTCCTCGTTACCTCTCTTTTGTGTTAAAGTTGGACCAATTGATTATTTCCAAGATAGCATGTAGTTTTATTTGGAGGATATGTTTAGTTAATTTTATTGGGAAAAAAATAGTCACTCCCTCTTATGAAAATTATTACAAATGATGCCATAAGGTTCAAATGAAAGGTCAACGGGTGTTGATAGGCATAACCCAGCTAAAGACCTAATAGGCCCAACATTAGCAAAGTGGACCACCCATGACATTCTCAAGGTCCATTAGGTGTTTTTGGTTGTCTTGGCCCAAAGACCTTATCTACTCATTTACTTAGAGTCCTTAGTGTACCCGAAGACCCAATCTAAGGTATTCCTCCATTTGGGCTTCCCTTCTTAGTGGGCTCCCTTATTGAACGACATCTCCTTGGTTCTCTATACTACTTCAAAGGCACACCACACCACTTCAGCTCTCTGCATCTAGGAGGATATCTTAAACTTTACTAGGGAATGACAAAGAGATTGATCATTACCCTTGTCCAGCTATCTTCCATGAATTTCTACACCCGCTACCACGGGTAAAAGTCAACTGTTGTCTAGGGACCACACCAAATAATAAAAGAAGATATATGGGCCTCATTCTAGTATGGTCATATCTATAAATAAAACTCAAAGGTTTAAGGTAAAACAATTTGGCATAATCGAATCTAAGTAGATTCTATTTCTCGTGGTTCTCTCACGACTCCTTACTAACTTAAGTATCGAAGTGACCTGTTGGACCACTCCTTAGCACACTACTAATGAGTCTCTTTGGTTGTGGGCTAATTAAATCTCTATCGGTGAAATATAACCTACAACACATTGGTGTCGTATGTGGAAAAATTGATTGAGAGAACACTTGATGCATTCTTTGTTGTTCTTTAATTAATACACTGCTGCATTGCCCTTTTAAAATCATTTATTACATTTGATACAATACCAAGGATAAAAATTGTCCTGAAAGTAGTAATGCTGTGCTATTGTTACTAACAAACAACCCTTGGTTGATCCTTCTGTATATGACCCTCAACATTTGCTTGAGTTAGAAAGCATGTTGCACCATGTGGTGCACACAAACCAAGAAATCGAGAACAATAATAAACAACTTCAAGCATGCATTATTGAGCTTGAGTAAGATCATAGTTTTAATGCTACTACACGTGCCTTTAGTAGTAGCCATCATTGTGACTTCCTTAAGTAGCCTAGAAGATCTCTCCACTTGCTGCTCTTACTCAATATTCTCATTCCACTCACTTTCAATGAACCTAGAATACTTGCAGGAGGCCAACTAGTTCTCGTAACCAGCAGGAGGCACACTCTGCCATGTTAATAATACCCCAAGCCTCTACATGCTTGGAAAGGACCCATGATTGTGCAATGACACTTCCATACTTCCTACTCAATTTAAGGTCTTGAGGATAACATGCATATTGCCCTATCGTTGCCATTTATAATTAAACCATCAATCTTGACTTTCACACTTGCTACAGTTAACAATATGAGGAGACTATTTACATCAAAAGAAAGTTTAGAGAATGCACCTACAATTAAAACTATTGCCAATAGCACACATCTTACCATTTCTTGCTGCATAATTTAAGACGAAGTGTTACCAAAAAACTAGAGTCCTCACTTAGACACTTATGATGGACCCACATACCCTAAGGACCACCTTGCTCATTTCCACAACACTATGATGTTGCATGATTTCAACGATGCCATTTTTTGTAAGTCGTTTCTAACCATATTGAAATAAGTCATCAGGACTTGTTCAACCGGCTGCCGAGTTCTTCCATTTCATCCTTTATGCAGTTGAAATGGTTATTAAAAGCTCATTTCCTATCAAGTTGGCCACCTGATAATGATGCATCTTATCTTTATGCAATCAAGTAGAAATGTTACACCCCGAGGGGTACCCTAAACCTAACAGTTTGTCGTACACAATATAAAAGCTTAGGAATAACTTTTTAGTCACGTAAAAGCTTTCATATTATACACAAGGCATACAATACATCAAAGGGAATGCATCGGAGAAATGTAATTTACTTTGATAACAATTGAATAATAAGATAAGAAGAATACCAAACAAAGGTCAATTATAATTCTTAAGGGCATACCACAACCCCCCCCCCCCCCCCCCCAAAAAAAAAAAAAAAAAACTAATATCTTCATAACTATACAAATACACTTCCTAGAAATCTCCAATCATTAACATATCATATACTTCATAAAGAATTTACATGAAAGTAAATCTATCCTATGGTTCCACTTCTTCCACAGGATCTTAAAGATTCTCCAATGATTTCCTTTAATATTTTGATCTTGATCGTAACCGCAAACATACTTCTTTCAACAAAAGCCTATGGGGTGTAAGCTTACAACGAGCTTAGTGAGTTATTCCCTTTGATTCGCACCGTGATTTTAAACAAGTTTATTAATTTTCACGCGTATGCTATGCAACAAACACATGATTACACAAATATATATGGTCATTCGGAAGCTGTATATAAAACGAATTACCTCTTCGTATCAAAGGTTAGGGAATTTAGGTACGAAGATCTTTGATATCTTCATTGCTAGTCCCCGAACACTCTACTCTTAGTGATCGATCATTGTGGTTCATCCTTGGGATGTATCTCTGGTATACCTTAGTTCCCTAAGAATGAGCTTGACCTTTGGCCCTTTTGATTCCTCGCGTAGGAGTAGTAGTCTTTATAATGTGACTCGATGGATCTAATGTGTGTCTATTTCATTTATATAAAGGTCGATTATAATTATGGTAAACTTAAAGATGATCAAACAATTATTGTACACAAATAAGCAACATGTAATATTAATAATATACTTAAACAATCATTTGTGGATTATGATATGCTTAGCATCTATTGTCATACATACATAAAGGAATAAACATATAAACTCTTGCCCCATATGTGTTCATTTTATCTTGTACCTATAGCTCTAGTGCAACAATCTACAATCATAAGTAAGGTAACAAAATTAGGAGGGAAAACTCACTCATCCATATCACAATCTTCGTAGTCGTAGTAATCCTCAGGAAGGGAAATCTCGTATTCTTCATCACTCAAATAAAAGAAATACCCGAAATGAGTATTTCATAGAAGTTCTACCTAAACTTTCTAATTCTATTTGGTTATTTTCATTAAAATTCGGATTATGTGAAATCATAACTTAAATTGGTTATAATTTGCTCATTTTAACTTGGGATTTCAATATAAGATGTTATTTTCTACCTACTCAAAAAATCTATCTATTTATAAGGTTATTTTTAACATTTGAAGTCATTTAGGTTGGAAGCGGGTCGATACAGCTCCAATACGAAAATTCTAGCCTCAATTTGTAATATTTCTCAATTTTATTTCATCTAAAATTCTATAGCAAATACATGCATATTTATATAGTTGGAAAAATCCTTTTAATATATACATAGACTCATATTATATGCATGATTCTAGTGATGTTGTCTTAGAAATAAAATTTGTAAACAATTTTTATGAAAAATAGAGTTTAATGAAGTGTCATTCTTTGACTTGTGATTTACATTGCTATTTTGTAGATATGTGATTTGATTAACAAGAAAACTCATAATTCAATATATGTATTTTCTAAAGTCTTATATTTATTCACAAATTTTTACTCAACAATTTATTTTATGCAACATGGTTTTGTGACAAAAACCTAAGTGTAGTTTCTTTAAAAGAATTTCTTAAGTTTTATTTTTCAACAAAATTCTAATTCTTAGATTTGCAAACGTGAAAGTTAATTAAATAGATTCATGTTTTCATATTTAGTTT
This sequence comes from Combretum micranthum, assembly GCA_024138025.1. Taxonomy (NCBI): domain Eukaryota; kingdom Viridiplantae; phylum Streptophyta; class Magnoliopsida; order Myrtales; family Combretaceae; genus Combretum; species Combretum micranthum. Next base: position 136,623 of record JAMXBD010002970.1, read on the forward strand.
GAGTTCATGAATATTTTATTTTTATGCTAAACTTCTTTTAACTAATTATTTTTCGAAATATGAACCTTTATGTGGTTATGAGAAAAAATCATCATAAGTTGTATATGCACGTTTTAAGTTTGGCTTATGAGGAAAATTAAAGGAATAGCTTGTTTTAGATTCTTATTCTCATAATAACTCTTTTCTAAATCCATAATTTTTCAATACATGGACCTTTGTCGGAAAAACCCTATTATTTGTATTTTCTTAATTTCATAAAAGAAAATGGATTTCCACTTCATAAAACTTAGTTTCTTAAATTGCACACTGATTTATTCTTAAGTAGGTTTTTAGTGAGTTGATTTTAAACTTGACTTAGAAAAGTTGTTCGGTTCTTAATGTTTGTTAAAGTGTTGGTGATAATCTTATAAAGAAGTTTTTAAGAAAAATTTATATAATAAAGAATTATCAACCTTAAGGTGTTAAATAATAATTTTATTTTGGTAGTTTGAAAAGAAAGTAAAGAATTAAAAAGTCTTGCATAATAACAACATTGAGATCTATGACGAACATGTCTAAAATTTTTTAAAATGTATTTTATTGGAACAAAAATTATAAATTTAATAGAACTTTCCCTAAGTGATAAAATTACATTTTTATGGTGAACTTAACTTATTTTCTTTATCAAAGAAAGAACTTCTCTTATTTTCATTAAGACAAGAATAACATGGTCATGCACGAACATGAGTTTATAATTAAATAATATGAAAAAAATAATTAATATGAAAGATGGAAGATAATGAAATAAGCACATAATAAAAGTCAAGTATTAAAAAGTCTCGACATGTATCAAGACTTTTCGGACTTACATATGGGCAAGTCCTTTAAGAAAATAAGAAAACAAATAAGAAAATCATGTGAGTCTTAGATTTTTTTCAAGGCTCCTCGGACTTGGATTATGGATAAGTCCAAAAAGAAAGAAGAAAAATTGTTTTGACTTAATAAGGACAAATCTAAGACTAAAAAGACTAGTCTTAATGAAATTGCAAGAAATAAATAAATAAATAAATTGCATGAGCATAAATAAAGGTTATGTTAGTGAGCTTATATGCTCTAAGAAATATATATATATATACATATACATAAGTATATTTAATAACATATAGAAGTTAGATTAGAAGCATGAATAATGTAATAACAATATAATAAAATATTGTATGAACAAGAACGAAATATGAATATATTGTCACTTCCTCAACACCATGGTTTTAGAAAACATACACTATAGTCATGTAATATTGCATGATATGAAGGAGAAACATTAGGAATTTTTACCTAAGGTTTTGTGGAGAGTGAGGAAGAAGGATTTTCTTTGGTTGTATGGAGATAGTAATAGGATGGAAATAAAAGGAGAGCTAGGAAGAGAAATTTATAGAGGAAAATTAGAGAGAGAAGTTGAGAAATGATTTTGGTAGAGTTTTGTTATGGTAAAGGAAAAGTGTGTAAGAAGTAAATGAGGGAAGGAGTATTTATACATAAATGTGGAGGAAATTTAAACAAATAAAAATAAATGAAAAAGAAATAAAAATATGGGGGAGAGAGAATGGTGGCCGACCATATGAAGAAGGAGAGTGAGACTAATAAAAAATTAATTTTAGTAAAGGAAAATAAGTAACATATAAGAAAAGTTAAGTAAAAAGTAAAATTGGTAATGTAAATATAAGAAATAGGTTTATAGGTTGTAAGAGATAGGTTATAAAAAAAAAATAAAGATAGATAAATAGTATAATGAATAGTTGAATAGATAAATAAAATACCGATAGTAATAAAAATACATGTAAACAGGCTATATCAGATATTTTTAGATGCCGAAAAAATTACAAAACTAATATTTTTGAAATCCTTATATTTTTATGAGTCTAATAGTGTTATCAGAATATTTTTATCATTCGGTGCACTAAGACAGTTTTCGATATCTATCTTTCGGATCAGAAATGAACTAAATTTTGACGAATTTGATATTTTTAAGCTTCCATATATTATTACGACTATAATCCATAATTATCTCAACTTCATTGTTTATGGGTTAAGAGCACGGGATTACCGTATCTAAATTCACTAGAGTTTGTTATTGCTCAAAGTTGTAGGGTTTCGGTTTGACTTCTACCTTTTGATTATTTGCAAGATTATAAAATTTTAGGGTTTTTGACCGTATTACATTTTATTGGTTCAAAATTTAATTTTTTTCCTTTTTTTTTTAGTATCTAACAATTCTTGAGATTGTTTAATCGAGTCTAAGGTTATGGGTTGACCCTATTTGACTTTTAATGGTAATTAAAATTTTTTATTCTAAAATTCACTAGAGGGTTTAAGGTTTTGGATTTTTTTCATTGAGTGTTATTTGGATATATCATCTTGATTTGCATGTTAGGCATCAGATAGATTATTTGGTTGGCGTATAGATGTTGAATCGAACGATTGTTTGATTTTCCATTTTGTTTTTTTACGATCATCTTTTTCTCAAGGTTAGAAATTTTTATTTAATCTTATTTAGAATTATGTTTTAACTTGGGTTGATTTTTAAGGCCTCTGTTTTGTTATTTAACCTTATAATTATTTTTTGAGAATTTTGAAAAAAAAATCCAAGGGTTTACAAGAACAGCAATGAGTCTCTTCAAGACTTCCTTGGTTGCTTCAACAGGATTGTACTTGAGATTTCTTGGCTCAACATCATGGTTTCCCCTGAAGCTACTAAATAAACAAGAACCAGTTAGTGGGTTTTGAAGCTGTGCATGAATGCAACCACTTTAATGCTTAAGTTAGTGAGTGGACAATGATATGTAATAGCAGTACATGGTATGAATGGAGAAAATTAACCTGGATCTTAGCTAACTAAACCTTACTTATATAGTGTTGATATGAATCATAGTTTTGACCTTTTTTCTTAAGCAAGAATTAAGGGAATACAAAATTTAGTTTAACCAAACCTATTTTTGAACCATCTAAAGATGAAATTGATTTCTTTTATAATTATTTGATTCATTTTACAAGGAAATATAATTTGGCTGGTATTAGAATGGAAGATAAGATAAAAGACAGGAATCTTCCTGAAAATCCCGTAGGTGTCCCAATAAGTCATGCTTAAGATCATGGGATGTACTGTGCAAGGATAGCCATGACCTTTAGCAAAAGTCTATCAAACTAGGAGAACATGTAAGCGAAGATTAGTGAAGGCCACGCCTTGTTAATAGCCCATGCTCGAGGCTGTGCTATATGAGAGTTTCGCTTCAATAGAGACCCAAGGATTTCACAACTCGTATCTTAGAATATATAGTGATATGACAACATTTTCAGTTAATTTAGTTATTTTATTATTTTACTAGAATAGGGTATTATTTGACTATTTTACCCTTGCTACCTTAATTGTGGTCTATAAAAGGGATTTATTACACATTGTTTAAGATACTTTTGACATTTTTGAATTATGAATACAATTGAGACCTTTCTAAAACTTTTTTCATTCGATCTTTTTAAGTGATTGAAACTTTTTGTTGTTTTATCAATTGTGTGTCATATTATTTGATTAAAATGACTAGTTCAAACTTTTTCTTGATGCGTAATATCCAAGTAAAAGATCGTGCATATCTTTTATTTTATTTCGTTTGATAATTGAAAAACTATAAAAATTACAAAACATAAAAATGAAAAAATCCAAATTTCATATTATTTAGAGATCTATTGCATGTACTTGAATACAAATTTTATCCCGTATCAAGTGTAATTCCATTCTTTTATTAGGAAAGTAAGTCTTCCCTAGATAGAAAACTTCCCTTTATTTACGAAAGATAGTGCTCTAACTTATTTTAAGCAAGTGTTGCATAAATATTTTGGGGTTCTAAAAGCGTGTTCCCCTTAAGAAAGTAATCAGTTGCTTTCCCTCAGGATATTTTAGGGTCTCAATTAGGTAGTTTTCCTTTCTAGCCACATGAAGTAGTAACCAAACCTTATAAGGATTTGATGGTCTCATTAGGCTTATTAATCTCTAGGCCAGGGAGGTTAGCCCATGTGGATAGGAGGCTAGATTAGGCCTGTAGAGCCCTTGATGAAAAACAACCATCAATAAACTAAATAATGAATCAAGATATTGATATTATGTTAGTTCTCCATACTATTATTTTGTACAAGTATTTGAAGCTGATGCAACAAAGGAACAACAAACCCAAGATTTTGATGTAAACAACTAGGGTTTTGAATACATAAGCGCATAAAATGACCGATTTAGCTGAAAAGTTTGGCAAAATGGATTTTTTGATACTCAATCAAGAAGCTTGTCTTGCTAGTTTGTCAGGATAATGGCAAGCCAAGTATCTGTGTTTTCAATTTTTGGCAATTTAGTATCTTATATTTATATTTTGGCAAATTAGTGCTTGAACTTTCAAAATATGTGTAATTTAGTGCCCTTCGTTAAATAATATTTGACAGATATTTATTTTGATGACAAGTTAATGGAAGACCAAGGTCCTACACTTTTAATTTTTGACAATTTTTTGGAAGTTTAATTTCGCATCTTTAGATTTTGATAATATTTGATCAAATGTCTACTATTATCCTGCCATCAAATGAATGTCCATAAACTATTATTTAACAAAGATATTGAATTACACATACTTTGTAAGTATAAGCACTATTTTGCTAAAATCTAAATATGAGATACTAAATTGCTAAAAATTAGAAATAAAGGCACGTGACCTACCTTTATTCCTTAGTTTGTCAAATTTATTAAGTAATTATGTTTGTGATGCTTTAGATTACTCGTGAGGGAGATGGAACTATATGATAATTTTGTTTTGTGTTTTCAAGTGTTTGACATCTGCCCTATCTTGGCAAGCATAGGGTAGGTGGAGTAATTTGCCAATTTTTGATATTTTCTTATTACAATAAATTAATTCTTTAATGGAAAAAGGGGGAAATATAAAAATCAATTATAGATGACTATTGGTCAATACATGTAAAATATAAAAGATAAATAAATTATGTAAAATTTAATATCGAGAACAAATGATTAATCCATTTTTATAATATTGTTGAATGTTATAATATGAAATTGCGGGTATAATATATGCCTATTAACTTGATAAAAAAGAAAACCTCTAAATACAAATTATATAATTTTAATTATTAAATTATCAATATAAAATCACATATAAGACATGTAATTTTTTTTAACAAAGGAGTAGCATATTTAACATACGATTTTGAAAGTTGACTACATTTCAAAATTGCATGTTTAATAAAAAATTTACTATAAATGGAAAGTCAAATCTTTAAATGAAGTTTACTATAAATAAAAAGTTTTACTATTTACATAAAAATCACAAAATCCATATGTAAGACAAGTAGCATTCACAAAAAAAAAAAAAAAAAAAAAAAAGTGAAATCACTTCTTCTACATGTGATTTACATTGGTATTTTAGTTATTGCTTATATGTAATTGGTATTTGTGTAAATAATTTTTCAACGAATAGGTACACCAACAATTTTTTTGTGTAATTACAACACTACTAATCTCTCTCGTTCGCATTTGCTCTGTAGTTGGCATAATCTCCCCACATATGTCCATCATTTTTCTTCCTTTTCTTTCTTTTAAAACGTTGATACATTTTCCAATCACCATTTTAATTTTCTCTACATTATTTATTCTCATTTTCCATAATCCTTAATTAAGCAAAATCAAAATTCCCATATTTGTATATAAAAAAAAAACCTTAATATTCTTTAAGGAAAAAAGGCTAATATGGTTTTTAATGATTGTATTGTTTTACAATCACTAATTTTATTTATTAAACATACAATGAATCAATAACCTTAATCCTTGATCTAGCATAATACAAAATATAAAAATAGAACACCATTAAAAACCTTAATAAAATCCCGCAAATATAAAATCACAACCATATGAAAATACAAAAGAAAAACTAAAATAAAACATGAATCATTTAAAGTTAAAAAAAATGCCTTTAGAGTTAAAAAAAAAAAGAACAGTGTATGAGATATTTTGTATTATTAAAAAATGCATATAATATATTCTTTTTTTAGGCATATCATATATTCACTAAAACTAATTTAAACCATGTGAATGGATAAATTAAGACAGATAAAGATAGCAAAGTAGTCAAACGTACTACATCAACATTAGTAGAGTTTTAAAGAACCAAAAAGAACTTTGAAATTTTTCATTTTGCAATTGTTACTGACAATCTTGTCATTATCATACTTTTATACCATATGTGGGATCCCTTTTTAAGTTATTTTTTCCATTTCTTGAAGCTGCATTGGGGAGAGAGAGAGACGCGAGGCGGGGGGTCGTGCATGGTCTACAAGAATGACTTAAATACGATCATTCCTTATCCAACCACAACAATGAGCTTACATATGATCAAATGAGCTAGAATATACAATCTTCTTCAAAGAGATCAATCTAATTCTATCCTATTCTAACCTATAACGACTCACACATGCTTTGGTTGCATCAAATTTTATTTTCCTCACCTTATATGCTCTCATTCTTATTATTTATGAAGTTATCTAATCTAATAGTTATAATAAATTACTCTTTAGAGAGGAGGGCATAGTCTACAAGAATGACTTAAATACGATCATTCCTAATCTTACCATGACAATGGGCTTATGTCTGATCAAATGAGCTAGAATATATAATCTTCTTCAAAGAGATCAATCTAATTCTATCATATCCTAACCTATTACCCCTCACACATGCTTTGGTTGCATCAAAATTTATTTTCCTCACCTTATATGCTCTCATTCTTATTATTTATGAAGTAATCCAATCTAATTGTTATAATAAATTACTCTTCAGAGAGGAGGGCATAGTCTACAAAAATGACTTAAATACGATCATACCTAATCCTACCATGACAATGAGCATACGTTTGATCAAATGAGCTAGAATATGCAATCTTTTTTAAAGAGATCAATCTAATTCTATCCTATTCAATGGCCAAGGAAAAAAAATAAATAAATACAAATTCTATCCTATCCTAACTTATTATCACTCATAAGTGCTTTGGTTGTATCAAATTTTATTTTTCTCACCTTATATGCTCTCGTTCTTATTATTTATGAAGTAATCCAATCTAATTGTTATAATAAATTATTTCTCATTATTATAATCATACATTCACCATACGTATTTTTTATATTTTATTTTTTAAAAATAAATTAATATATGAAAGATTATTGAGAATTCAATAACGTTTTTGAACTTTATGTAAGATCCAAAGAAAAATAAAATAGCAAAAGTTTACATAAAGGGATAATGTCATAAATGATACCTGAACTTGACAAAATATGTAATTAGGTACAAAACTTTTTAAATGATCAATTTAGCATCTGAACTTTGAAAATGATCAATTTAATTTGTCAAAAACTTTAACATTGATAAATTTAGCATCTAAAAAAACTTGATAAATGTATTATTAGCATATGTGAAAAGTTCTTTCATATGCTAAAATTATCAAATTTAAAATTTAGATATTAAATTGATCAATTTTAAAATTTAAATATTATTATATTTAGTTACCATTTGCAACATTGGCCTTGTATAAAAAAAGAATGTGCTAACACCACACCACAGCACGTGCAAAAGAAAGCACCATCTCAGCCATTAGATATAATCAGCCTAATAAACTTGTCACTATCATCCTCTAGCAACTTGGGTTCATCAACCTTATATATGTCTCAGTAAATTAAACTAAATGTACCTAAAAGCTAGCTTGAAAGTTCACCCAAACACTTCAACACAGGCGAGACACCATGGGTTCATTGCCTTCTGAGATCCTCCGCCATGACAATGCGCTTCAGCCCGAAATAGCACATGGCGGTTGTGGTCGTGCAGAGAGGGTTCAGTGGATGCTTGGTTCCCCTGCCCCTCCAACTATCTGGCAGGAGCTCATTACTTCAATAAGAGAAACCATTTCAATCAAAAACAGGAGCACTGCTGGCGTTCGAAACCACCCGAAACAAGCAGTTTCATTCTTGCAGGGAATTTTTCCTATAATTTCATGGGGGAGAAATTACAAAGCTTCAAAGTTCAAGTGTGATCTCATGGCTGGTTTAACACTTGCAAGCCTTTGCATTCCTCAGGTACAGTTTAAAAAAAAAAAAAGAAAATTCCTCATGTGATGTTACTAGTTTGGATTTCTTACTCTTTTCTTAGCTCATACAGTCGGATAATCATCTTGCAGAGCATTGGATATGCTAGCCTAGCAAAGCTGGATCCTGAATATGGTCTATGTAAGTTGGTCTATCTTATACAATATATTCGCTAACTTCGGGGGTGTTTTCGATTCGTTTCATTCTGTCTGCTCACCTATAATTGTTATTTCCAATATTCACCTTGATAAAAATGAAATGGATGTAAATTTAAATCCTTTAATATTTTCCTATATAAGTGATTGATTTTTTTGTTGAATGCTTCAAGACTCCAGCATAGTCCCACCGCTTATATACGCGTTAATGGGAAGCTCAAGAGAGATTGCCATTGGACCTGTGGCAGTGGTGTCAATGCTGCTTTCTGCTCTGATTCAGAAAATACTAGATCCTGAAAGCAACCCCAAAGGCTATAGACAATTTGTTTTCACAACAACTCTCTTTGCTGGATTATTCCAAGCTATGTTCGGATATTTAGGTATGGCCTATCTTCCACTAATTGTATGATTCCCAATTTTCCTTAAAAGGAAACATATCACATGATTTAGAGATTTGATTAATAGTATAGTATGTTGGTGTATGCAGGCTGGGTTTCCTGGTGGATTTTCTTTCACATGCTGCCATTGTCGGATTCATGGCGGGTGCAGCTATAGTGATCGGTCTTCAACAACTGAAGGGACTGCTTGCAATCACCCACTTCACAACCAAAACAGATGTAGTTTCAGTCCTAAAATCCGTCTTTACATCAATTCATGACCCAGTAAGTTCCTTTATCATATGACAGACAAATTTGTTCTGGGTTAATATATTTTTTTACTATAGTATATGACAAATCCTGTTTATCATATGACAGTGGTACCCACTGAATTTTGTCCTGGGTTGTTCATTTCTCATATTTCTCCTTACAGCCAGGTTCATTGTAAGTTGTTTCCCACCTATTAACCCACCCAAATGTATCTACTTAGATAACAATTTTTTTAGAGTTTTATCAGTCCTATATTCTCTCTGTCTATCTTCTACAGGGCAGAAGAAACAAGAAACTCTTCTGGTTCCCAGCTGTTGCTCCTCTTATATCAGTAATTTTATCAACCTTAATTGTGTTTCTAACACGTGCCGACAAGCATGGAGTGAGGATAGTTAAGCATGTGAAAGGGGGCATCAATCCAAGTTCAGTTCATCAGTTGGAGTTAACCGGTCCGCTTGTCGGACAGGCTGCTAAAGTTGGACTTATAACTGCGATTGTGGCTCTAACGGTACTATTTCAACCTGCCAAGTCTTGGATAAGTTGTTATGTTATCAATGAAATGGTAATTGATGCTGTTCCATATTATGACTCCAGGAAGCCATAGCAGTCGGCCGATCTTTTGCTTCCATAAAAGGCTACCATCTTGATGGGAACAAGGAAATGGTTGCCATGGGGTTCATGAATCTTGTAGGATCATTAACCTCATGCTATGTTGCAACTGGTGAGTCTTCCCTAGAAAAAGTTAAATGTAACACTGGCATATATTGCTAAAAGCTTATTAGGTTAAAACTTGCTATCTAATCTTTTTCATGAATTTTTAAACAGGCTCATTTTCTAGGACCGCAGTTAATTTTAGCGCGGGCTGCCAAACCGCAGTGTCAAACATAGTGATGGCCATTACGGTGCTTTTATCAGTGCTATTTTTCACCAAGCTGTTGTACTACACTCCAATTGCGATTCTCGCTTCAATTATTCTGTCAGCTCTTCCTGGACTCATTGACATAAGTGAAGCTATTCATATCTGGAAAGTCGACAAGCTGGACTTTCTAGCTTGCATTGGGGCCTTCTTTGGTGTATTGTTTGGATCAGTGGAGATCGGTCTTCTACTCGCGGTGAATATACTTCAATGGCTTAGCATATCTACTACATAAACTTGTAGGGAAAAAATATGATATTAAATAAGCAATTTGATAGTGATTGCATGTTTTATTATTTTTGTTTCAATGCAATAGAGGACAGGAATAACATTTAGGCTTATCCATTTTAGCAAAAAATGTTTATACGTAGGAATAATGAAGCTAGGAAAATGTAGATGATTGGAATAGAGATGTAAAAATCCAGTAAGCAGTGGGCTCCCTTCATAATTTAGTTAGATATTGCAGACCAAAATACTGTTTCTTCTTGTGAAGGGTGCACTCTGGTCAACCCATGATTTGGCATGTGCAGTTCTGCACATACTAAACAAAATCTGTAGTAATTTATGTCTGCAGAGTGACAAAGCCGAATGGACTTCTGAACAAGCAATAGGTTTAAAATCGGTGGCTGTCATATATATATTTGGTCTCTGAACTTGCAATAGCTACCTAAAACGGAATTAGTCTAAGTAATATAAAAGATCTCAAAAAATAAATTTATAGAATGTAAATTAACACGTTCGGGAAAAAAAAAAAAAATGCAGATAGTTACAAAAATAGGTAAAGCTCTAGTACGATTGGGATATTTACCCTATTTTCTAATCATAAACTTGCTGGGTGCATCCCTCCAATATAGCAGACAAGATATTCGTGAGTTTGTTGGCGTGGCATAAGAAATCGCTTTAGTCCTGCTATAGATGTTTGGTGGATTTTGTAGGTTGCAATCTCATTTGGAAAGGTAATTCTACTCTCCATCCGACCAGGCACGGAAACACTGGGAAGGCTTCCAGGGTTAGACATTTACGGTGATGTTAGTCAGTACCCCATGGCCATAAGAACTCCTCCAGGCATCTTTGCGATCCGAGTCAATTCTGGCTTGTTGTGCTTTGCAAATGCCAATTTTCTCAGAGAAAGGTAAATTTTCTTCACCACGAGATCCTGCACAAAAATATGGGGGAAAAAGAAAAAAATTATGGGGATATTCCAGGTTAAATTTGTTAAAAAAGTTCTTGCAACTGGTTTTATTATTAGGATAATGAGGTTGGTAACAGAAGAAGCTGAAACTGAAGGAAATATGCCAGGAAAGGTTCAAGTGGTAATCCTAGATATGTCCAGTAAGTTTTTGTTCTTACCAACACTACACGCACACACATACATATATATTTATATGCTAGTAGTCTGAACTATGCACAATATTGATAGATGTGATGAACATCGACACTTCTGGTATCGAGATGCTTGGAGAATTGCACATGAAGCTTGTTTCAAGTGGAATACAAGTATGATATTATCACAAATTTAGGATAGAAATTTAGCTGCTTTACGCTATGCGTGAATCTGAAACTGAAAGAGATTACTAAATGTTGTACATTTTCTAATAACACAGGTAGCCATGGCAAGCCTTAGATGGCAAGTGATTGAGAAGCTAAAGTTGGCAAAATTTGTGGATAAAATTGGAGAGGAACATGTTTTCCTCAGCGTCCAGGATGCTGTCGGTGCATGCCTCGAATCTAAATTGGGTTTTCTTAGTAGCTGTTGAGTTGAAGTTTTTTTTTTTCGTGTGGAGATCAACCAGCTACATTGTATAATTATAATATGTACAAGGCTTCATTGTCGGAAATGAGGCTCAATAATGCAGCATGAAAGTATGCTTTTGATACCTGAGAAAATACTCAATAATGGTACGTGTGATGCTTGCTGTAATGTTAGGAATCGTGGGAAATCAACCAGCTACATTGTATAATTATAATATGTACAAGGCTTCATTGTCGGCAATGAGGTTCGATAATGCAGCATGAAAGTATGCTTTTGATACCGAGAAAATACTCAATAATAGTATGTGTGATGCTTGCTGTAATGTTAGGAATATTGGAAAGCGACAAACGGTCAACGCTTGTTTTTGTAATATAAAAGTTGTTGCATCTTCTCTCGATATTTTTAATTTTTATTTGGTGGCTGCGATTGAGAAGCAAGAATGCATGACGTTATCTCCAATTTACCTACACCATCACGACAGTCTTTACTTTGATTTCGTCCGTAGAAAGAGGAAAAAAGAAGGCAAAAGAGAAGGACAGCATAATAATCTTTCTAGAAAAATAAAAGCAAACTCCTCATGCATTAACTTGCCACACCTGAGGTACAATGAATCTAGACATAACAAAGTGCGGAAAGCAGCCTATCACACAATATATACATGACTAATCACACTTACCAAGAAAGACAATTTGAGGAAATATTCTTAGATTTACTAATGAGGAAAAAAACTCTTTTAATAAATAGGAGGTCTTCTTAAACAAATATTGAGATTGTCATAATTTAAGAGCTAAAGACTAATCATACTTATCTTTATATACATATCCTTACCTACCACACCTACTAATGTGCAATGAATTTGGATATTTAATTATGGAAGATTTGCCTATAGAACCTCGATTTGGGACCACCATTAGTTAGGCCATTTCGATTGGGCTAAATGAGTCGAAATATGTGGCTCGAACTAATTTTCTCATGATATTCTCCTCCACCCATTCTAGCAATATATCCTTATTGCTTCTTCAACCTTAGACATTCATCAGTTCCATTCTTATCCATTAAACCAATGACCCCATTCTTCTTACAGTATTGAACTTTCCAAACAGTTCTCCCTCTTTGATTGGTAAAATGTGCTATTTTTGTATGAGCTCATTTTTCCATCTTTCTTAGATCC